>JBBPBX010025616.1:0-38744 GCA_038048925.1 Garcialebias charrua
TAATATTGACCTGGGAAATAAAACAGATTCAAATAACATCAGCACATTTCTAAATTCAATGTATAGTTTAAATCTTTATCCGTTAACATCAAAATCAACAAGAATTACAACTCACAGTGCTACGATAATTGACAACATTTTCACAAATAGATAGTAAATAGTCGTTCCTCTTTTTAAAAATGGTGATAAATGTGTATTCAACAATTATAGACCTATATCCTTGTTACCACAGTTTTCAAAAATTCTTGAAAAACTATTTGTAAACAGACTAGATCAATTTATAGATAAACAAAATATTCTAAGCAACAGTCAGTATGGGTTTAGATCAAAAAACTCTACATCAATGGCTCTCATGGAATTAATGGAACAAATAACTACTGCTGTCGATCAAAAACAATATTGTATCAGTATTTTTGTTGATTTAAAAAAAGCATTCGATACTATTGATCACACCATTCTCCTTGAAAAACTGAACAAATATGGTATTAGAGGACCAGCATTACAGTGGGTATCTAGCTACTTAAAAGATAGGAAACAATTTGTACAAATAAATGATGTAAGATCTGACCTCTGTAATATCACATGTGGAGTTCCCCAAGGCTCTGTACTTGGACCAAAGCTTTTTATTTACTCCTTAAATGTGTACTTTTTGCTGATGATACCACTTTTTTCTGTTTAGGTGAAGATATAGAACAAATGTTGGAATTGATAAAGACAGAATTTGTCAAGATACAAACTTGGTTTAAAATAAATAAATTATCATTAAATCTAGAAAAAACTAATTACATGATATTCGGTAATAAAAAGAAAACTGTTGATGTTCCACTCAAAATTGAGGATGTTGAGATTTGTAGAGTGAGTGAGGTGAAGTTTTTGGGTGTTATCATTGATGACAAACTGACATGGAAACAACACATAAATTCTGTAAGAATAAAAATAGCTAAATCGATTGCAGTACTGTACAAAGTCAGAGACCTATTGAATGATAAAGCTCTGTATTTGTTGTATAACACAATCATTGTTCCACACTTAATCTATTGTATTGATGTTTGGGGGAATGCGTGTAAAACAATCACAAAGCCTATTTTTGTATTACAGAAAAGAGCTGTAAGAATTATCACTAGAAAACATTACCGTCATCCATCAAATACATTATTTTATCAACTAAAGTTATTGAAGTTCCATGATTTGGTAGACTATAATATTTTATCAGTTATGTATAGAGCTCAAAATAATGCATTACCTTTAAATATCCAAATGCATTTTGTTAAAAGACAAAGTTGTTATAATCTTAAGGGGACAGAGTTGTTTGTAAAACCACAATTCAGAACTAGTTTGAAGGGACGTTCTACCTCAATCCAGGGAATTAGATTATGGAATGGCTTGGAGAATGTAGTTAAAAATGCCAAGTCAATGTTTACATTTAAGAAAATGATCAAAACAAATGTGTTAAAAAATATATATGAAATAGCGTAATGTGTATTGTATTAGTTAGAAAATTAGAAAGAGTTAGTCATTTTGTACTGTTGGTTGAAGATTATTATTGTTTAATCTGATTGTTGGAAAAAGTTGGTTGAAGATTATTATTGTTTACATGGTTGATTATTGTTGTTTAATCTGATTGTTGGAAGTAAGGGGCAGATATAATAAGATTTATTCTTCTTTCTGCTACCTTTCATTTTTTTATATTTTGTACACTATCATTTATGAGATTGTCTTGTATTGTTTCTTTTGTAAAAAAATGAACAAATTTAATAAACATAAACATAAACAAACAAATATAACAAATGGGGATGTGACAGGTGGTATCTTAACAACTGATTTAAGTGATCATTTACCAGAAATTATCAAAACATTACAAAAGAAGTTACAATTAAGAAAATAATAATAAACACATAAAAAAAAGCTATGGATCAATTAAAAGATGATTTACAGAAGCAAAACTGGAAGGACGTGTATATTGATGATGTTAACAGATCATATGATGAATTTATGAATATTTTAGAAGCTCTGTATGAAAAGAATTGTGTGCAAAGAAATCGTAGAAAAAGAAATATTGTTGACCAACCTTGGATGACTAAAGGGTTGAGAAATGCTTGTAAAAAAAATAACTTGTATTTATGTTTCTTAAAAACGAGAACACAACAAGCTGAAGAAAAATATAAAAAATATAAAAATAAATTGGTAATGATTATAAGAAAATGCAAGAAAGAATACTATAGTGATTTATTAAACAAGAGCAATGGTGACACTAAAACAACATGGCGAGTAATAAATGATGTTCTAAAAAGTCATAAAGCGAAAACGAACATTGCAAAATATTTTGTGAAAGATGACAAAGAAATACATGATGAGAATGATATCGTAAATGAATTTAATCAATATTTTGTAAATATTGGATCAAGCCTTGCAGCTAAAATACCAAAAGTAGATAATAATGTGTGTCATTCAATTAAAAGCTGCACCAACAGTATTTTTCTTAATGGAACTAACAAAGAGGAAATTATGAAAATGGTAAAAAATCTCTCAGACAAGAGATCAAAAGACTGGGTGGACATGGATATGATGTTCGTAAAAGAAATAATGAGTTATGTTATTGAACCGTTTACATATATATGCAATTTATCTTTTTCAACAGGAATATTTCCAGATAACATGAAAGTAGCAAAGGTAATTCCTCTTTTTAAAAATGGTGATAAATGTGTATTCAATAATTATAGGCCAATATCCTTGTTACCACAGTTCTCAAAAATTCTAGAAAAACTATTTGTGACCAGATTGGATCAATTTATTGATAAACAAAATATTTTAAGTAGCAGTCAGTATGGGTTTAGAGGAAAAAACTCTACATCAATGGCTCTCATGGATTTAATGGAACAAATAACTAATGCTGTCGATCATAAACAGTACTGTGTTAGTGTTTTTGTTGATCTAAAAAAAGCATTTGATACCATTGACCACACCATTCTCCTTGAAAAACTAAATAAATATGGTATTAGAGGACCAGCATTACAGTGGGTATCTAGCTATTTGAAAGATAGGAAACAGTTTGTGCAAATAAATGATGTTAGATCTGACCTCCGTGATATCACTTGTGGAGTTCCTCAGGGCTCTGTGCTTGGACCAAAGTTATTTATTTTATATGTGAATGACTTGGTAAATGTGTCAGGACTTCTTAAATGTGTTCTTTTTGCCGATGACACCACATTTTTCTGTTCGGGTAAAGACATAAAACAGATTTTGGATATGATGAAAACAGAATTTATAAAAATACAAACTTGGTTTAAATTAAACAAATTATCTTTGAATTTAGATAAAACTAATTACATGATATTCAGTAACAAAAAGAGAATTGTTGACGATCCATTTGAAATTGAAGATGTTGTGATCTGTAAAGTGAGTGAAGTGAAGTTTCTGGGTGTCATCATTGATGACAAACTGACATGGAAACATCATGTAAATTCCATTAAAACAAAAATAGCTAGATCAATTGCAGTACTGTATAAAGTCAGGGATTTTTTAATTGATAAAGCTCTGTATATGTTGTATAACACAATCATTGTTCCACATTTAATCTATTGTATTGAGGTTTGGGGAAAAGCGTGCAAAACAATTACAAAGCCTGTTTTTATTTTACAAAAGAGAGCTGTAAGAGTAATCACCAGAAAACATTTCAGTCACCCATCAAACACCTTGTTTCTTCAGCTAAATTTATTGAAATTCCAGGAATTGGTAGAATATAGTATTTTATCAGTTATGTATAGGGCTCATAATAACACATTACCTTTAAATATCCAAAGAAATTTTATAAAAAGACAAAGTTATTACAATCTCAAAGGGACAGAGATATTCATCAAACCACAATTCAGAACCAGCTTAAAGGGACGGTCTACCTCAATTCAGGGAGTTCGATTGTGGAATGTTCTGGAGAGTGATGTTAAAAATGCAAAATCAATGTATACATTTAAGAAAAAGGTCAAAAAGGACTTGCTCAAAAACTATATATGATGTAACTTAGTGTGTTTGTGTATTACACTTATGTTGACTGATGATGTAGCTTAGTGTGTTTGTGTATTACAGTTAGAAAAATTAAGTAGAGTTATTCATTTTGTGATGTAGTTTGTGTATTACAGTTAGAAAAATTAAGTAGAATTATTCATTTTGTGATGTAGTTTGTGTATTACAGTTAGAAAAATTAAGTAGAATTATTCATTTTCTGATGTAGTTTGTGTATTACAGTTAGAATGATGTAGTTTGTGTATTACAGTTAGAAAAATTAAGTAGAATTATTCATTTTGTGATGTAGTTTGTGTATTACAGTTAGAAAAATTAAGTAGAATTATTCATTTTGTGATGTAGTTTGAAGGTTATCATTGGTTGAACAAACTGTGAAATAAGGGGCAGATATAATAAGATTTCATCTTCTTTCTGCTCCCTTCATTTTATCCTACTTGTATTCTTGTATCTGATGAAACTGTCTTGTATTGTTCTTTTAAAATGAATGAATAAACATCAAAAGCAAATCAAATCAAATCAAATCCTGTTTTCACTTTGACTTTATTAAATAATCTGTTAATTAAAGTTAATTCAGCTGAAAAATCATAAAAAGACAAAATTATCGGATTTCTCAGGAATATTTCCCTCAAATATGTTTAAAGAACAGGCTAAATATTTCAAAAAGCTAAAGTTGCACGAAAGTCATAGCAGGATTGTTCTGAAAAAGCTGAATGTTTATGATTTGAATTGTATGAAATTAAGGAGTTGTTCATTTTGTTTTGGTATTTAAAGAAAATGTTTGTTTGAATTGTTTATTAGAGAATAAGGGGCAGATATAATAAGATTTTTCTTCATCTGCTACCTTTCATTTTATATTTTCTTTTTATTATTACATATACCGGTATGTTAATTGTTATGTATTTTATTATGAAATTAATAAATAAATAAATAAATAAATAAATAAATAAATAAATAAATAAAACAATTTGTTGAAAACTGCCGGATGAGAATTGTGCCAAAAAAAAATGTACGGAAGCTAAATGTATCACAATAATGTACTGTAGTGTGAATGCTTCGTAAACATTCACGCAATAACTACGCAACGTGAAAGTAACTGTCGTGTGAAGTTTTATAAAATTGCACAAATTGCTGTGATTTTAAAATTGAGCTGCATTCCAACTAGTCGTTAGATCTAAACTCCATTTCTTTATTTAGAGCCATCTACAACAGGTAAGATGTTGTTGTTGGTAACTTTTCCACAGAAACGCACTTCAAAATGGCCAAACCGATGGGTCTATTTTTCCCTTTTCCTCCTTTTTGTGTTATTTTTTATGTACAAGCAGCAAGAATATATCATTTTAACTTAAATCCAGAATAAATTAGCATTAATTTTTTTATTTAAGTGGCTCAAACGTGTTGTGGTTGTTGTTTTTTTGTTTATTTTTGCGTACTTTTGGGTTATTGAGGTGAAGGATCTGCACTGAAATGACTTTGCCAGTAAAAGTATTCCTTCCTTCAACATAATGGACCTTCCCATCGAGCTCTTTGATGTCAGTGACAGGACGGGGATGCTCAGCCACCAAATTTAAGCTCGTGACAACCCAGCTGTCACGCTGCATCGTGGAGCTCGAGTGGCTTTAACAACTCCTTGTTTCCATGGAAAGATCTCTGCTGACGGACACAATGGCACTTTGTGGGAGGAAAACCTCGAGGTCATCGCTCCCATCCTGTGCACGAGCCAACTCAAAGGACGCCACTTTGCAGAGGTGTCCTTCTGCTTTTGTACCGTTTTCTCACTTCTGAGTGTTAAATCTTTTTGTGTGATATGTCATTTAGTTGCTAAGTAACCAAAGTGAAAAGAACAGTGTTTGACGTTCGATATTTGGAAAAGTCCTTGTAGAAAAACGTATTTCTGTCTCTGCGATTGTATACAACTGAAAAACAGAACGAGCATTAGATTAAATACCATCTCCAAGCAATTCTGTGCCTGTTTTGATGAGAGGGACACAAAATCGCAGTAAAGAACAGGAAGTGACCACTTGGCCAGTGATGTGGGCGCTAACAGCGATGGGACTGGATGTAGCCATGTTATTCTTGGCACTTGTTCAGTCTGTGCTGGCCATCTCCAAGCCAGAAACAACAGCTTGGAAGGATTGGCATGGCCGCGCATAAATTTCCCACGCCACAGGGAAGTGTGAAGGCATGTCAGTATATCAGGTTTATGCTCTCATCTTTGGGAAAGTGTCATTTATCTTCATGCATGGGTCCAAGAGGCGCTCGAGTCAATCCAAGCCAACCAGCAAGAAGCAGTTTCAGCAAAATAGTCATTGATCAATAACAAGGGGGTCCTTGAGACAAATTAAGTGATAATTCAGACATTTTAAAGCGGGGTTTTGTGGAATCAGAATAAGCTTTATCATTGTACCAAAATACAGGGAGTCCCCGACTTAGGAACGAGTTTCGTACCTAAGGACCGTTCGTAGGTCGAATTTGCCGTAAGTCGGAGTCCACCCGAGCTGCCACTGACTACACGTATATGTATGTTACTGTACAGTGACCATGTAGCTGTGTGTGCAGCCACACCTGAAAAGGACGCATATTTAGCAGAGCCAAAGGACTGCAGACACTCGCTGCAGCCATGAGGCCTAGCAAATGCTGGCAAAGACTGAGAGACAGTCTTGCCTAGCTGAAAACGCGCCAGGCAAAGTTGAAGGCCTGAAACCCTCTTCTCTGAGCGCCTCGCCCTGTATAAAACGGAGTTCATCTGTAATCCCAGAAAAACAGTGATCTGGGATGGGGACAAACCACTTTTCTCTGAATTTATGATAAAACCCAGGCCTTCCAGGTGTGACCTCACCCGGTCTGTGTGTGATTTTGCTTTGACCTGGGAGTCCGCTAAAATCAACAAGTCGTCCAGATACTTCAACACCCTCACGCCCTGGGTCCTCATGGGAGCCAGGGCCGCTTCCAGGCATTTCGTGAACGTTCTCAGGATGGTTTTTAGCCCGAAAGGTAGGACCTGAAATTCGTATGTGGCATTTTCGAATGCAAAGCGTAGGAATTTTCTGTGGTTGCGCATAATGCTAACATGGAAATATTCATCTTTTAAATCCACCGTGCAAAAGTAATCTCTCGGATGAATCGAGTGGATTACTTGTTTCAGATCCAAAATCGGCCTCAGGCCTCCGTCCCGTTTTGGAACAACAAAGTACTTGCTGTAGTGCCCGTTGTTTATCTCATGAGCAGGGACAGCTCTGACAGCACCCTTCTGTAGCATCGAGGAAATTTCCCTTCTCAGAACGGGCGTGTGCGCCTGTGAAATTGTTGACACAATTACCTCGGAAAAGGGTGGTGGCCATTTGGAGAACTGCAGCCTGTAGCCATGAGTTATGGTGCATCCAGACCGAACAGCGTTTCAACTTCCAAAAAGCTCGTCACGCACGCAAGTGGACGCACTTGGTGTCCAGACCTGAACGCGAAACTGCTGTGGGGTGTGTGGGAGGAGCTTACCGGTATACAGAGGGCTCATCTGTCCCTCTGCAGGAGGTGTGGAGTCTGCCTGAGACAGACAGACTCCTGCCCCCGCACAGGCTCATTAGGCCCCCTGATTGATAGTGTCTTATTAGAGGGGGGTTGGTTGGCTGTGTGCCCCAGCTCCCCTCGCTCTTTATTGACACATTTTGCAATAAAAAATGGTGGGGTTTTCCCTTTAATGCTGAGTCGGGATACAGAACATTTTGGGCATGTTGAGACTTTATTGTCATGTGTGAACAACAATTTCTCTTTATTACACAAACATTTGAGTGATTTTGTGTGATTAAACTTTCTGGACCAGTTAGTCGTGGTTTCTTTAACACATTTACTGGTAATAAAAGTTCGGCTCTCCTTTTCCCCTCTGGGTAGAGATGTCTGGAAAGGTGGAGAAGCAGCCCTGGCTTAGGCTGACTTCTGCTTTCTGTCACGGCTCACGGAGGAAGTCCTGGGTTGGCCCGCTTGGCGTGGAACAAACCTGTGCTTCGAACAGACCTGGCCTGCCTGAGAAGGGTGCCCGTGCTGCTCTGAAGCGGGTTTCGGCCTCTGCTCCCCATCGAGCATTGGCCTCTTGTGCACCGGGCGTCGAGTGAGCGAATTATGGTGCTGTTGTGGGCCTCTCTGTCCACTCGAGTCTCTGGGCTGCACAAAAGGTTTTCTGGGCATACCCTCACACAGAGCTTCTTCCTGCATCCTCCTCTGATCCAGTCTGCACTGGATCCTCTCAAGGGCCCCGCCGAACAGTCCTGAGGGCTCGATGGGGTGGTGGAGGAACGGGGAGTGCTGGCTCTCCGGGAGGTCAGTGAGCGTCAACCACAAATGATGCTGGGCGATCACGGTTTCAGCCATACACTTCCCTTGGGCGATGGCTGCTGTACCGGTGAGACGAAGAACAAAGTCTGTCACCCTGCTGGCCTCATCTAGGACCTCAGCCGCCTTTTTCTTGTTGTTGGTCCGCTGGAGCTCTTCCAGTTTCTCGGCCTAGTAGGCCTGAATCATTGCAGCAGCATTCAAGGCGCAGACCGCGAGGGCCTGAGCGTGGTAGCTCTTCTCCAGCTGGAGAGCTGAAACACAGCAGGCTTTGCTGGGTAATGTGGGTTTGGAGCCCAACGTTCTGGGGGCCAGGTGCGCCGCCAAAGTCTCGTCCATCTGAGGAATGTGGGCCATGCCAGCCGCCTCCATGCCCTCGACATCCAGAAACTGGGAGAGAGGCAATGTCAGGGGAGCCTTGGGTTCAGCTCAGGAGCGCGTCAGCTCTGTGTGGAAGTCAGGAAAGATGGGCATCCTGTGCCTCGTGGCAGACTGTTGCTTGGCAAAAAAGTAGTTCCCCGCCAGCCTCGTTACCTGTTGTCGAGGTGGAGGTTCGGGCCAAGTAATCTTCAAAGCCTCCACAGCTCTGCGACACAGCTCGAACAGAGCGGGGTGGACCTGTCTACTTCTGGCTGACCTGCTGCAGGGTTCTGGGAGAAGTCTTTGTCCTCTCCGTCCTCCTCGTTGTCTGCCTCATCGTTTGACAGTTCGCCCGAGGCTGTTAGCGACAGTTCGTCAGCTCGTAACAAGTCCCCTGTGTCGAAGTCAGCAGTGGTGTCCCCCATGGGGGCAACAATGTCCATCTTGTCCCCCCAGTCCAAAGCGCCCCTGTCCTCCAGCTCTGCTGTAGGTGTGAGAGTCTCTGAGAGGAGCGGCTCTCGAGCCGCGGTGGAGCCGCCCATGGCCTTGGCCACGAAGTCCACATGCCTCCTTCGCACCGCCTCACACAGCTGGCTGCAGTGGGGAGAGGATTCTGGGGAGTCCAAGGCCGTCTTCGCGTGGACCATTCCTAGGCAAATCGGACAGGCCTTGTGGGTGTTATTAAACGGCATATCTTGTGGGTCCTGGGGTCATCTTTATGACGTTTTGTTCTGCATGCCTGCCGTGTTGGTCATATGCTGCTGAGGACCATGTAATTTTGCCATTTTTTGAAAGTAAAGTCTCTCTTTCAGCTTCAGGGTTTTCTTCTTCTTCTGAAGATGATTCATCATGCTCTGGGTTGTATTCCTCCCCATGTTCTTCGGATACATCCTCCACTTCCTCTTCTGCATCAGAGTTGTCTTGCTGGACATTTGAGAAAATCAGCTCTAGAGCCTCTTCAACGTTATAACGCACACTCATGGCTTCAGCACTGACAGAATTTGGGGTCCTGTTATCTGCAGCACCTTTATAACCTCTGGAAATAAACAGGTGGTCTTCTGAAGTCTGCGAGAACACCACCTGATGTGCCTTATTTACTTCTGCTACTGATTGATCTGAGACACATCTAAAACATTGAACCATTCTGTGGTTTTTAGAATAGACTGTTTTGTTTTGTTATTTTCAGGAAATTAAAGGGGACCAAATATTGGTTTTATACATTTTTATGGTATGTCTGTGGGCTATCCAGACCATGTTCATTCAATTTAATGCACAAAATAATTCTTAGATAATAAAATATCCCCTTTATAGTTCTGCCTTTTCTGACTTCCGTTCTGAACAAGCTGTTTATGATAATGAGCTCTGAAGGCCACGCCCTTCAAAAATCTGTTTACATTAACTCCGCCCTCCAAAGGGGACCCTGAGTCAGACCCAGAGGCAGACGCCATTTTGGGCAGGGCAAATGAGGCGCTGACGCGTCGCGTAGGCCGCTGAGAAACATCCATAAGTTCACCCTCCATGTTAAAAACTCTTCGTCTGACTCTTCGAAAACAAGCAATAAGGCTGCAGAGTAACACACTGGCTGCTAACTGCTATACACGCTCTCTCTAGCGGGGACCGCTTTTTTTCACGGACCACATCCGGCGCTGAACCGGATATGGTCCGTGAGCAGTCGTCCGGTTGATTTAAGAGCCCGTAAATAAGTTTTTTCGTTTTTACTGATAGATAATTAGTTATTAGCGGTACTGCATTTTAACAACAACGAAACATCGAACTCTGAGATGAACTCAGGAAAAACAACCGTGACGTCTTTTATACTGAAGTGGGTGGAGCATCACCAGGGGTTGCTAGGTGAGGGGCTGGACTCAGGTTGGGGTGGGTTGTCCTACGGCTTGTGACATCACAAGCCGTAGGATTTGAAAACGAGACATTTATATCACTGAAAAATAAATATACTTAGAGTAAATATACCACTGGGTGCATTTTTTTGGCCCTATGACTGTTTTTTTTAAGAAGTACATAACCAAAGTTGAGTAAAAAAAAACATTAAAAAGTGAATTTTGCATCTTTGGTCCCCTTTAAATAAAACAATGACATAAATGTGGTCTTCCTCCTGTAAATGCTAACATATGCTTAATATTTATTTTTGTGGGGGGCCTTAAGGAAAATGGTACAAATTGGGGTGTAGAGAAGCAAATTGCAAACTTTTCAGCTTTTGACTCAAAATAAAAGTCACAGATTTGAAAGCCCTTTGCTGGAAGACGAACAAATATTGCCAAGTAACTTAGTCGATATCATTTTTTAATCACGTATGACTGTTTATCATCTCTCTGTGAAAAGTAATACTAAATATGCTGTTGGCACATCTTTAAGGTTGTTTTACTTTTAATAAAAATTTTAATTTAAAATGAAAAGATGTCACTGTACCGACTGCTTGTTCAACTGCCATTTTTCTCATCATCAACTATCAATGAGATTTAGATTTACAGTGGTCCCTCGTTACTTCGTGGTTCAACTTTCACTGACTCGCTCTTTCCTGGTTTTTTGAAGTAAGATTGAACATGACACACAATTGGCTGATTGATGGATGAGCCACACGATCGGCATGGATTTTTTGTTTAAAATAAATGTTTTTTAATTATTTAGCACCTCCTGCAGCCCACAGCCCATAATGCCACACTATTTATATTGGAGGTATATGTGGTACATGCGGTGGAACGAGATTATGTATACAGGGTCCCAGTTGCATCTCACAATAAAATGTAAAAGAAAAACAGTAATAAAGGTCTCAGGTTTGACGTAAGAAAAACATAAACTAAATATACACTAAGCACTAATGGCACAAAAACAATAAAACAATATGCGGAACAGCAGCATGAACATGAGTCTGTGTGAGCAGATGAGCACAAATTAACACAGCAACATGAAACAGATCAGAAGCAACAGCTAAGAACTGAAACCCCCACAATAAACGAGGGACTGCTGTAAACAGGAAGTGAATACAACGTCAATGATTTTTACAACGAAAAGGGTTCATTTTAGTAAGAATGGTTAAATGCCTATTGTTTGTTTTCTCTTATTTAATGGGTCCCTTAAGCAAACGCTACCCCCCACAAGCTAGCATTTAATAGACGGTGTAAAAAGTAAGTAATACTTTGTTACCTTAAATTTGTAACATTTATTCACTGTCTGTGGTTTAGGTTGAAGTAACGTCACTTATTTGCTCTAACACATTAGCTAGTCTTAATTAGCCATGCTGTTCGGCTGGGCTCAAGTCTCAACATGTAATATATTAACAGTAGCCTGGCCCTCGCCATTCCTGCACAGCTCCGCTCAATTCTATTTCCCTTCACTGCTGGGTCTGGGATTTGTCTCATAGACAACGATTTCTCCGGTCGATTTTTGACCGGACCAATCAGAGAACAGAAGGCAGATTGGCGGATTACCGGACCAATCAGAGAACAGAAGGCGGAGTTTTGAACGACGTTGACTGACGTCGTCAGTTAAAATGGCTGCCGCCACGAAGGAATTTTCCAGAAAACAAGGTAAAAAACTATTATTTCTTTCCTGAGAAAAACTATATTTCTTAGCTGACGTTATATCAGAAGTGTTCCTGAGCTTAACAGTTCCTAAATCAATTCACGAAATGGTCAAATCTGCTGGATTTAAATAGTTTCGGTTTGACATTTTCCAAACAGCCTCAGGGTGCGCTACGAAAATAAATGATAAAAAATCGAATTTTATCTCAAATGTTTCATCCAGGCCAACAGTCAGTAAATTAAAGACATATAATTACACACTGGTAGCAGAAAAAATATCCACCGAGTGGTTTCTGAGCTTTTTATCTGAATAGCCTGGACCTCGCCAGGCTAAGCTAACAAAACTCCGCCTTCTGTTCTCTGATTGGTCCGTTCAAAAATCGAACGGAGAAATCGTTTTCTATGGGAGGAATGCCAGACCCTAGTCAGAAGCAAAGTGAAGGACAGCGTGTGGTTTTAACCAGGCTATATTAACAGCAACATTTTAAAAATACTGCATTTTATGTTTGATTCTATGACAACTTTTTCAATAACTTGTTTTTATGTTGTCTATATAGTTCAGTAACAACTGTTAGATGAATATTGTCCTAATAAATAAAAAACACATTTAAATCTGAACAAAATGAACTAAAATACATTTTGGGTATATTATTTATTATATTAAAATGTAGAATATTTTTCAAAGTTATTCAAATATTTGAACATGAACATATTAATGTTTTCAATCTATAAACCATATACTATTCGTCGGCAACAATAAACTCAATCAGATAAAACCAAAATCAATTGGTGTAAAGCTATAGGTCTGTAGCTAAAAACGTTTTGACAATTCTTTTGAAAAAAAACTTGAACACAATGGAAAACTAATCATAAAAAAATAACAAATATATACATGTAAGTAAAAACCATTTCATTTTTTGACAGCATACCTTTTCATCACTATCTTTAGGACTTTTCTTAATATTTAACACAGCTGTTGTCCCTCGTGTATAGTGTCTTATGTGTGTTTTATGAGTCATTGCAAACCACCGCTTTGTGTCCTGTGTGGATTCTCATGTGTCTGTTTAAATTGGACTGTTGGCTAAATCTTTGTGCACAAAGTTCACAAGCAAATGGTTTGTGTCCTGTGTGGATTCTCATGTGCGTGTTTAAATTGGACTGTTGGCTAAATCTTTGTGCACAATGTTCACAAGCAAATGGTTTGTATCCTGTGTGGATTCTCATGTGTGTGTTTAAATTGGACTGATGGCTAAATCTTTGTGCACAAAGTTCACAAGCAAATGGTTTGTGTCCAGTGTGGATTCTCATGTGTTTGTTTAGAGTGTCCTTTTGGCTAAATCTTTGTCCACAAAGTTCACAATCAAATGGTTTCTCTCCAGTGTGGATTCTCATGTGTCTGTTTAAATGGGCCTCTTGGGTAAATCTATGTCCACATTGTTTACAGGCAAATGGTTTCTGTCCTGTGTGGACACTTAAGTGTCTGATTAAATGTGCTTTACTGGTAAATATTTTGCCACATTCATCACATCCCACTTGATTCAGTATGGTCACAACTTTACAGCATGACTGTCCATTTTTTTCCACTTCTAGAACTTTCTTAGGAACCAAACAACTTGAAGACATGTCTTGAATTACTTTTCATATGTCTCTGAAGAGACAAGTTGTTGTTCTTGGTCATGGTAGTTTCTGTTGCGTTTCCCTCCTCTTCATCAGCTGCTTCTTCTCTCTGGTCAGCTGAGATGCTGATTCGACTACATCCGTCTTCCTCTTGGTGTTGATAAAGATATGACAGTAACGGTTTAGCTTCATCATCATCACTGACTTCAGTCTTTGAAGAGTTCACATTACCTTCATAGGAATTCAGATCTTGGTTTATCCTAGTTTCTGCTGCCCCACAGTCCTCTCTACCTGTGGCTGTTTCCATCTGGACAGCTGCTACTGGTTGGGAGATCTCTGTCCTTTGGTGTTGAAGCTGTGAGGACAGAGGTTTCACTTCTCAGTTGTTTCCTTTAAAAAAATAGAAATCAAACACGTTGAATGTCTAAAGTCACGGACCTCTTCCTCATTGTTTCATCAGTTAGCAAGGTAAAACTACAAATTTTATTATGCTAAACATTTTTACTAGCATAAAACTAACTACAGTACACTGTATGACACTTAGGAGAAATAACAACAAGAATAAAATACAAACCTTATATCTGCAGTTGGTAGTTTGAGCTTAAATCAAGTCTGTATGATACAAAGTAGTTTTATGTTGCTCAGTTTCTTCTACACAACATTTTCTGTTGACAGTTACAGATACACTGGAGCAGAGCCTAAAAACTGTTTGACTTCTCTACAGTGATCTCCAACTGACACTGTTGCTAGGCAACCACTCTGTGAGTTCAGTTAGCTTGATTGCTAACTGAAAATGCTATCTAAAAACACACAACTTGTAGCTAACAACAAGTCAATATGTATATTTTTAATGTCATATAATTCATATGAAATTAAGAGTTGTGCTAAAGACACTCACCAAAATTTACATCAATATTTGATCATTTGATTTAGTTTTAGACATGTTATGCATTCTAAACTTGATCAAGTTTAGCAGCCATTTTGTGTATACAGTACAGTACTAATGGCTGTTAGCTGTGGAGGATCATTCAGAATCAGGTTGATCTAATAAGTTAAGCAGTTGTAGATGTACATCCAGTGATTAACCATTTAAAAATATCTATATAGCTACATCTAAAAGGCAGGTGAATAAAAAGTCAACCCATAATAAAACCATTCTGTCCTGATCCATCACCTGATGAAGAACCTGGCATAGAGGATCTCAAGGACAGATGTCCTGCACTGTTCCAACAGAAAGAGGAAGTAATGCAGATTTAAGTTAAATGTCCTATTGTATTTATTTATTTATTTTTCTTAGATGTTGGGACTGATTGGTTGCCCTTTTTTTTTTGCACATACTAAACAAGTTGCATTTTTAAATCAGTTTTTGCACATTAATGCAGAGTTCCAGAGGCTGGTGGCTCTTCTCATTGACCAGACATACCTGGTCCATCTAGACAAGCACTCAAGCCAGCTGATTACAGTCATCCAGGCCAGAGGAGTACCAACACATGCAAAAACACCTGGCATCATGAAAACTTATGATGAGGTATGCATGCATACAGCATCACTGGAGACACTGAGTGAACTAAGTATAGATATTTACTTTTTTCTTAAAAAAATACATTAAGATATCTTTCAAACTACCTTTTGTTTTAAGTATCAATACAGTATTCTCTTGTTTATAAATGTGCAGGGCAGAGAAGGAGATCAGTTGATCAGCTGCAGGAGGGAGCTTCCCCTTGCACTTGTGGGCTTCACATATGGTGCAAAATCATTTAAACTAATTTATTTTAAATAAACAATCCATGGCTCGTCCATCAATCAGCCAATTGTGTCATGTCCAATCTTTTTTGAAAAACCGCGATGTAGTGAATCTGCGAAAAACGAAACGTGAAGTAGCGAGGGACTACAGTATCTCCAGTTTGACTTTCTCTCCACTGGCTCCCTGTCAAATCTAGACTAGAATTCAAAACATTACTTCTAACCTACAAAGCTCTCAACAACCTATCTCCATCTTATATTTGAGATCTCATTGTTCCATATTTTCCCAGCAGATCACTTTGCTCTCAGACTGCAGGCTTACTTGCGGTTCCTAGAGGTTCCAAAAGCAGAATGGGAGGAAGATCTTTCGGTTATCAGGCTCCTCTTTTGTGGAACCAACTTCCAGTTTCTGTCTGTAAGACTGACACATTGTCCAGTTTTAAGACTGGGCTTAAGACTTTACTTTTTGATGAGCTTGTTTGCAGATTCGAAGTTATTGTGAAGAAGAGGCTCAAGGACAAATTTTATTAATTCTATGGATTCCTGTGTGCAGTGGTGGTTCCTTATATGGGCAACATGGGCAGCCGCACAGGGCGGCCTCCAGCAGGGGGCGGCATAACATTGCGCAGTTTAGGAAAAAGAGAAAGGGAGAAGAAGAGGAGATGTCGTTCCTCGTTTTTTTTTTTTTATCTTTTACAACTTTTGTTTTTAAAGGGGACCACATATTCAAAATTCACTTTTTAATGTTTTTTTTACTCAACTTTGTGTATGTACTTCATAAAAAAACAGTCCTAGGGCCAAAAAAATGCACCCAGTGGTTTATTTACTCTAAGTATATTTATTTCTCTTTGATAGAAACATTTCGTTTTCAAATCCTGCTGTTTGTGACGTCACAAGCTGCAAGACAATCCCCCTCCACCTTGAGTCCAGCCCCTCACCTACAACCCCTGGTGATGCTCCACCCACTTCAGTATAAAAGACCTGACGGTTGTTTTTCCTGATTTCATCTCATATTTTGTTTAAATGTTCTTAATTTCATGTGTACAGCACTTTGTTGCAGCTGTGGTTGTTTTAAATGGCTTTATAAATAAAGTATACCGTATTTTCCGGTGTATAGGTCGCACCTTTTTAATGGTTTTTTCAAGGCCTGCGACCTATACACAGGTGCGACCTACTGTATATATGGCTTGTTATCGCTTTCGGCTAAATATTTTTTTTTAATCCAGCTCATTTCACAATTACGTTCATTTATTAAGGAAAAGTTCAGCTCAGACACATAATTGCTATAATTCTTATCAAACAAATAATTGTTTTTAAGTGTTAATCTTCTTTAAAGCCTTGCTGTGCGCTCCTGTGGCAGACATTTGCAGCAGAGCTAAACGTAGGTGCGACCTATACACTGGTGCGACCTATCTAGGGATTTTTCCAGTCTATTGGTGATAATTGGATGGTGCGACCTATACACCGGTGCGACCTATACACCAGAAAATACGGTAATTGTTATTTTTACGTTTTAGTTCAATTTTTAGCGTATTAGCGATTGCTCCCAACGAGCAGCCGGCAGACGGAAAAATGAGCAGACCGCCGGCGAAGAGACCATCTGCTGGCGGGAGCTGCTGGGAGCTGATAGCTTTTGAGGAGCGTGGGGTCCGGTCAGAGGTTGCCTCATACAGATAGATTAACTGGAAACACTCAGTGAACTTTGTGTATGTGTCTGGACTGGAGCAGAGATCGCTCCCAAAAGCGCCGCATGCAACGAGCAGACCTAAAAGGGCGGAGGAGGAACGAGCTATTTTTAGCCTCGGATTCGGGCTAAAAGGAGCAGCAAATGGCGGCGCGCGCAGACGGCTTTCGGTAAGTTATCTTAAGCTAGCACTAACAGTAAGTCAAATGAGTAATAAAAAAAGAGCTAATTTTAAAACAACAACAGATTAGAGATACTGGCTCTTACAGAGGGCGGAGTAAATGTAAACAGATCTTTGAAGGGCGTGGCCATGAGAGCTCATTATCATAAACCAGTCATTCAAAACGAAAGTTAAAAATGGCAGAATTAAAAAGGGTATAATTGATTATCTAATAATTATTTTGTGTATTAAATTGAATGAACATTGTCTGGATAGCCCACAGACATACCATAAAAATTTAAAAACCTATCTGTGGTCTCCTTTAACAACATATAACACAGAACACCACCCCGCCCTTCATTTATTCCCATGTCATCAGTTTATCACCGCAGCAGCTGTGGGGGTGCACCTCCTCCACTTTTAGTTTCGTTTTTGTTACGTGCCCGCGGAGGTGCCACGCAAGTGCGGTCAGTGGAAAGACTGAAGGGAGAAAAAGCAATGGTGGTGCAGAGAAGAGAAAAATTCAAAAGAGAAATATTCTGGAAACAGACACAGCGAAATGTACAAACATTGACACATTTTTCATTCAAACAGCTGCAGTTTGTAAATGAGAGATCAAACAGGTGAGACATGATGTTAAACTTTGCCTGCAAAACACCATTCAAGTTAGTTATCAAGTCAATGAATTGTGTGGTGTGTGGCATTGTGACATATCATTTAAATAATATTATGATGCGACGCCACATAAGTGAAACTTTTTCAGAAGCAAGATGATCTGCTCCATCATGCAGCAGCCCAGAGTGGGCACGTAGGATTACTCATTAACTGAATATTATTATAATAATATAATGAAGAGTATGAGTCTGGTGAAGACCTGCTCTATATGAAAAGTGTCCTGAGATGTTAGATGATTCAACCCTTTAATGAAACTGGCCTGAATTGATCATAAGGCTTTGTAAAAAGGGGAGATTTGTGTTGAGTTATGACAATCTTTAAAATGTGATTTAGTGTCAGGAGTCAGGAGTGATGAGGGGATTGTTCCTGTCAGTATGAAGGAACAGGTGAGCTGTTCTAACTGTGTGTGAACAAACAAGCATTATTTCCAATATAAACACTTTCTAAATGACAGTAGTGACTCGTTATATTTTTATCATTAAAAGTAAGATAATAAATGCATAAAGCAATGAAAGGGAATATTATGAAAGTAATGTGAAATAAACCTGCATATTTTGCCATTGAAAATATATTAATTGGTTAAGTCAAAATGTGTTTTCCATATAAAATGTACAAAAGTTTTACAGATGATTGTCCTGATGCAGGCTCAATAAATGTAGTCCTCTGGACAGATTCTTCTTTGTATCAAAAAGACTTCTTCAGTCTGAGGAGCTGTGACAAACTCAGTCATCTTTCCTCCTTTATAAAGAGGAACGATGGTTTGAGAGTGGAGTAAAGGAGGCCATCTTTGTGAAAAGAAACCGTCCATCATTAAACAGAGGTGGAGGCCTCCAGGTTCAACTGTCCCCCTCTTACAATGATGTATCTTACCGTTCATATAAAATATTTGATTATGTTCTTATAGAAACAATTCTTGAATAATGTTCATAATGTGTTAATGCTACATGTTTGTTTCAGGCTACTTCTTGTTCTGCCATTATCTCTAAAATATTTATTGAATATATGTAGGTAAAACTAGATGTTGAACAACCCATTAAAATACACCAGAATGCAGGAAATGGCATCTATTTTATTCAAAATTTTCTGGGAGAGGACCCCCACTGGCAACCTAGCTGGAGGGGGAGTTGCTTGCCCAGGGCGCCAAATAGGCTAGGACCGCCCCTGCTTGGGGTCCACTGTCCAGGAAAATGGGAAATGTGGTAAAGAGGTGAAAAGGAGAGTCCAGGCAGGATGGAGTGGATGGAGAAAAGTTTCAGGAGAGATTTGTGACAAAAAGATGTCAGCAAAGGTCAAAGGAAAAGTTTACAAGACAGTGGTGAGACCAGCCATCTTGTATGGTCTGGAGACAGAGACATTGACAAAAAGACAGGAGAAAGAACTGGAAGTGGCAGAAATGAAGATGCTGAGGTTCTCCTTAGGAGTGACAAGGATGGATAAGATCAGGAATGAGATAATCAGAGGTACAGCACATGTTGAACAACTGGGAGATAAAGTTAGGGAGGCCAGACTGAGATGGTTTGGACATGTCCAGAGGAGGGACAGTGGGTATATTGGTAGAAGGATGTTAGAAATGCAGCTGCCAGGAAAAAGACAAAGAGGAGATATATGGATGCAGTTAGAGAGGACATGGAGGTAGTTGGAGTGAGGACAGAGGATGCAGAGGACAAAGTGAGGTGGAGGTTTACTTGCTGTAGCGACCCCTGAAGAGGGAAAAACCAAAAGAAGAAGAAGAAGAAAATAAGATGGCAAAAAAGTAGCAAAAACTACTCGATTATAAGGCAAATGTAGAAAACTAAAAACAGGAACATGTCTGCATTGGTCCTTGCCAGGAATTCATTAGATTCTTAAAGCCGCTTAGAGAGGTCAAGATTGAGAGCTTGAGATCTTTTTGTAAGACGTTCCAGGAAAAGGAGTGGAGTAGGAGAAAGCCCTTTTGCCAAGTTCAGACCACACTGAGGGAACACTGCAGGTAACAATGTCCTCATGCGCTGTAGCTGCACTCACGCAGAGACACGTAGGAGGAGATGTATGAAGGCAGCAGACCGAGAAGTGATTTAAAGATGAAAATTATTAGCTAAACATGGATGAAAACTTTGCTTTTTCCCCAGCTTCCTTGCTCCATGACTGATGTCACAGCTAACAAGGAACTGACTGTAAACAGCTGTTTGAAATAATATCATGTCAAAAACAACTGCACTATCCGTGAAATGTCTTTAAAAAAATAATGATCAACATAAATGTCGTGTAAATCTTCATTTTGAATAAAATTACAGACATATTTGTAGCGGAAGTAGAGTAATTCTTCTACAAAAGCGTATCTCTGTGTCACTCTGTCTTTTCTGCGTAAAGGTTACTGACACATCGTACGGCACCGCTGTGGTTTATCATTTTGATCACATGCATCCTTCCTGCAGAGCTCGGAGCCAAACCTCTTTAATTTAACCTCTGCGAGAAACGTACTACTGCTTGAAGAACTTGGGGTCCATGAATCTAGGAACAGTTTGAAAAACTGCTCATTACTTTCTCTTGAATAAAAACCTCCACTGTTTGACCTCACGCCCCGGGGTGGGACGCTGGATCTTATTTCCTTATGACAGGTCCAGGACCGAGGAGGATCATTTGTTGGCAGCGAGCTGAGAATGGCGAGTGGGGGGGCACACAGTGGCCTGCCAGACTGACTGGCCAACGGAGCTGTCACTGGGGGCCAAGAGGTGGAGATGATCAGGGAGATGGCGTTTGCGGCTCAGGCGATAAGCATCAGTGAGAATATGAGAGGCATGATGGTTATCGTTCACAGGAAGTCAGGCTATACCATTGCAGAAGAAACCACAGGAGAGAGGCTGACCTTGTGTGATTGTGCTGCGTAGCTCTTTGAAGCAGGCCTGAGCCCCGACGCCCTGCAGACAGGAAGACTCTCACACGTACTGTCGGTCGGTTTGAACACCAACGCCACGGAGCTGAGGCGCTGATCGTGACACGTTGAGTTTTCTCTGACATACAGCTCCACAGGTTCCAACCCCCAAAATTTAAACCTCAACTGTATGTTTGTCTATTGTTGTTCAAGGAAATTCTACTGTTGCTGTTGTCATCATTCTTTAGTTTGTAGACAGGTCTCTCTTGTAAATGAGTGCTCGAGGCTCAATGAGTTTAACCTGCCTAAATAAAGGTTGAATGAATATTGGAGAAACAATTTAGCCTAAAAGGAACACAAGAAAACTTTATTTCTTATTCTGCATTTGCCATATCTTCCAAAAAATGTGCTGTGTGCGGGTTAGCTTTTAATCAATAATTATTGCATATCGCAAGAATGCAGAGGTGGGCAATGATGTTTTTGCACGTGTGTCTGATATAAAACAATCTTTTTACTTGATTATCCGATGCACAACCATTTATTGATTTTTGTGTTTGTTGTCACAAACAAACCTGCACAAAGAATTAAATTTGACTTGACTCCAGTGGTTGACTACTGGTGTGCCGTTAGAAATAAAACCAGCTTTACATCAAGCCAGGGTTTGCCTTTAATTGTGTGATTATTTTATTAAATAATCTTTAGCACCGCAGCTTCATTCCTCAGTTCACTTTCAGACTTTTCGCCATTTTAAAAAGAATAAAGCACATTAAAAATATTATGGTAAATGGACTGTACTTATATAACACCTTTCTATCTTATCAAGACACACATATATCTTTACTCTACAATCTGTGACCTCATTTACCAAATAATAATCAGAGCTTTATCACATTCATACACTGATGGGACACACATCGGAGGCAATAGGGGTTCAATGTGTTGTCCAGGGACACTTTGGCTGGTGACTGCTGATGGAATCGAGCCCCCAACTCTTGCTTTGAAAGGTGACTGCTCTAACCACTCAGCCACAGCTGCCCATAAATAAAAATATTTCATATAATAAAAATATTACCAAAAGATAAAGGTAAATTGGATCAAATTAAGCTGCAAAATGTATATTCGCCTTTAAATTCTTACCATAATGCATTTTTTAAATTTCTTAAAAGTTGTCGTCGCCAAGAAACTGTGTTCTAAAACTTTAAAAGTTATTATTTAAAAGTAATGTGCAACTTTTTTTCTTTTTTTTTAACAAGAAGATCATTGGTTGTTTAATTTCTGAAATAAAAGCATCAAAAAGGAATATTACTTTGAAAAGGTTAGGCTTTAATTAAATATTGCCACAAATTCATATTTGGTTTGAGCTTGACGTTTGAAGGCAGATGATAATAAAAAGAGTAAATGTCATCTTGTTTCCGTTTGCACTTCGTGTTGAAATGTCAAGGCGTTCCTATCAACAGAAACCCTCCATGCCGTGGGAGATTAACTCGACCCTGATTTATGGAACCGACGTTTGCTTTTTAAAGATGCGTGAAATGAGCGACGGTAAAAAATAAAATCACGAGAAGTGAGAGCGGTGTGACGAAAGCTCAACACAGGACAAGGAGAGCAAAACGTTGGTTACGTATTGTAACCCCAGATTCTATGAGTATAAACGATTTTCTTCGTTCTCTGAACTACCTATTTTTAGTTTTACATGAAACATCAGTGATGAGGAAGACAAAGTCCTCTACCTACATCTCAATGCCTGTCAGACCTCAAGTTTCAGGCCAGTTGTTCACCACACAGGAAGTTGTTTCAGGTTGCTGCAGTGGGCTCAGCTCAGCTTCGACAGAAACAGCTAAAGTCGCCCGAGAGATTCTGAATTTAATCTGAGAAAGCAGAAAAACTACAAACTATTTATTTAAACCAACAAATACAACCCAAAGTGAAGAAAAGAAACTGCCAAGACAAATAAAGTAGGTAACTTTTTTTTTTCTAAGCTTTAAAGTTTTTGTTTTCCCTAAGTTACAAGTTAAAGCAATGCAAGCGAAGCAGAGAAAAGGTTGCCGAGGGTAAAAATAGATCAGAAGGTTTGAGGGAATGCTTTAAATGCTCAGATTTGCTGCTAAAGGTGAGAACTTGATTAAAAAGCTAAAAACAAACTGCCTGTAGCTACGCTAAACTGCACTGAATTAATTTAATTTCATGCAAAACATTTGTGTTTGAGTTCAATTAAAGAAATGTATAGGCTCAACGTGACCCCACTTAAAAAAAATTAAATAACAAAAATAACCTCAGCCCGTCAACTGTTGGGATGAAAATTAAAAAATGTGCAGGATTTAATCTAAAGATCACAAGATTTTAAAATATAAATATAAATAGGCACACTAACATGGAATAATCTGATATAAAATGCAGTCTTTTACAGTTTTTATTATTGCTTAGGCACATTTATGACAAGCCTCCCTTTTTCCAAACACTTCCCACCATTAGCACAAACGCCACAGATCCTTTTGCAAAATCAAACGTTAGTAAAAAATAAAACTGTATCCATCCATTTTCTTTTTAATTGCTTCCCTTCTTTTTGTCGTCGGGAGCTGGTGCTCATCTCTAGCAGTCACTGCGCAAGAGACGGGGGACGCCCTGGACAGATCACAAGTCCACCAGGGACACGTAGAGACAAACAACCATTCACAGTCTCACTCACAGCTAGGGACAACTTAGATAACGATTAACTTAGAGGACATGACCCACGTTTTCAAATTGCATCGCCATTAATATTTAGTAGTTAATTAAATAATGAAACAGGAGCATTTATTTATATTGTAGAGAAATAATGCTAAATGTGTTATTTCATGTTTTTTAGCAGTTTTTAGCAGCAGCTCCGGGAAAATCCGCCCCTCTCCATATATGGGCATTGACGTCACTGAAGTTTCCGCCTTGAATGCATGCAGAGTTATAACAAGCATGCATCAACGTAGCTTCATTATTGCAGCGGGCGTGTTATATCTTATTAAAAAGTTCTAAAAAATAAATAAACACATGGAGCGCTGGTCCTGAACCCACAACTGCACCAGGAAATATTTAGAGGTCGCGCATCCACGTAGGACACTATTTAATTCGCTCGCTGACAAATTCATTAATTTCCTCATGAAGCTGCCGGCTCGGGTTTTTATTCTCTCCCCGTGACTTGTCAATCAATTCAGTGACAGGTTGGGAGTACAGAATTAAAAGGCAGCCGTAGCGGAGCTCTGAGCATGCACGCTCAGAGCTCCGCTGACCCCGCAAGGCTGGGATACGGAGCCTGAGCCCTGAGTCGGCACCACGAAGGAACTTCAAAGGTGACCAGCGGAACGTGGAGCCGGGGAGAAGACGCGTGGCTGGCTCCTCTGAGGCTCATGGGCAGAGGAGCGAGTGAGAGCAGCAACAGCTTTAACCGCAGCGGTACCTTATTAAAAAGTTCTAAAAAATAAATAAAAACAGAGCGCAGCTCCAAAAGAGGCGTGGAGCAGAGCTGAATTGGACCGCGACGTATTTATTGTGGGTCAGACCAGACGTGTACAAGTTGTCGTGTCATTTTTAATATTTCCTCAGTAATATGATGTCTCCCTCCAGCGCGTCTGTCCCACAATAAATACAGAGGACAGCTGATGTCTCCCTGCAGCGTGCGCTGGAGGTGTGTGTGCGCCTCCTCCGCTCAGAGAGAGGGAAAAAAAGCGAAACATTTTAAATATTCCCTTGTTAATAAATCTAACTGTTGATTAATCCTGTGGTCGCACACTGATGTCTATCATATTCCGAGCGCGGATCCAAGGCTCTCACTCTCATAAACCTCCATCGCGAACTCACTCCTGCCTTCTGAGAGGAGCCTGTATTGAGGTCACTCCGGACTTCGGCAATCTTCGGACGGGTTTCCGGAGTTTCCCGGTACTACGTTGTTGTTTTTTTGTTGTTTTTTATACTCGCCTGGCCCAAATGCAAAAATGAAAATAGACATCATATTCTACTACAGTAATTGTCCAATATGGTGAATTGTTACTGTCACGGTGGGTGTTGTCCTTTAACGTGCACGGTTTGGAAACCGGAGCACACGGAGAAGACCCACACATGCAAGAGAAGAACGTGAAAATTACAGACAGGCTGGAAAGAGAACCTGTGACCTTTTCACTTGGAGGCAACAGCTCTGACCACATATCCACTGTGTCACATAAAAAATCAGTATATTTTGAACCTTATCAAACACACTGTTCAAACAATCAGATCTTTTTTAACTTTTTACACACTGGTGTGCCAAACTGTTGACACTTTTGAGGTTCACAGAAAAAGTTTGACGCTGCAGCTTGATGAAAAGACGTTTCCTGCAACATATTTAGGTCTTTCAACATGAAAGCCAGAATAATGTAGTTTTCTTACTACTGCTTGAAAAACATTTGTTTTGGTTGTAAAAGATGCTGTTAAAAAAAAAACCTCAACATATCTATAGCAAATGTGCCGGCCCAAGCCTCCATGGGGTCCTAAGCGAAATTTGGTTTGGGATCCTCTATTTCTGCTAATAATGTGGATTACAGGCAAACAATAGTCAGATGATTGGATCATTCACCCACCTAACATGTTGACATTATCCTATGTGTATCATAGTGGTACTAAAAGTAACACACACAAAAACACCAGTATGCAATGTATTTAACAGCAAACATGTCATCTGGTTTGTTATCTTTAGTTTGAAAGAACTGCAACAATAATGTTCAAAATAATTTGTAGTGCAATATCAACAACAAACAGATAAAATAACGTGAATACATACAAATAAATTAAATTGTGAAAGACAGAAAAAATAAATAAAATAAAACTTAAAATATCAAGGAAATACTTAAATGATGTAAATGAACTTGAAACCACAAAAATTATTTAAAAAAAATAAATGTAAAGTTGAATAATTGTTTTTTTAAAACTATGTACCGGTAAATGTATGCAATGGTTTTCAGAAGCTGAACAAAATATTAAATACAATCATGATTGTATTGTATTGCAATATAGCACTTTGAGATTTTTGTTAATGAAAAGTGCGTTACAAATTAAATTCATTATTATTATTATTATCATGTATGGACATGATTACCTGCAGTGTTCCCTCAGTGAGGGCTGAACTTGGCAAAAGGGCCTTCTCCTACGCTGCTCCTGCTTCTTGAATATCTTACAAAAAGATCTGAAGCTCTCGAACTTGACTTCTCTAAATGGCTTTAAGAATCTTTTGGACACCTGGCAAGAACCAATGCAGACACGTTCCTGTTTTTAGTTGTTTACATTTGCCTTATAATCTATCTGTTTTGCTACTTTGACATCTTTTTTTTTACTTGTTAAAAAAACTCTGTATGCCTCTCTTATAATTGTCTATTGTTGTCGCTGTTGTCATTATTCTTTGTTGAAACCAGGTCTCTCTTGTAAATTAGTCCTCGAGGCTCAATGGGATTAACCTGCCTAAATAAAGGTTGAATGAATATAGAAATCATTACTAAAAAAAAAAAGTTCAATTCCACTTAGGGGTCCCCCTAGTGGCCCTGGGGCCCTAAGCAGCCACTTAGTTTGCTTATGCCTTGGGCCAGCCCTGTCATGCACAAAAAAAAACAAAAAAAAAACAGACATCACTCTTTGCTGAGCTGGATCTGACCATAAGATTTCATGAAACTCTGACCTTTTATCCACAATATTGCCCGTCAGTGAGAAGAAGGCAGAGCAATAATGTTTAGACGATTGGCAAAATATCTCATGAACCACTAAATGGATATGAAATGAAACCTTCAAGTGAAAATCTGCAACTAATTAACTTTTGGAGTGAACCTGATTCAAGATGGCTGTCTCAGCTAACTGACCTGAGCCAAAACAAAATGACTAGACCCCCTATCTACAAACAAGTCATGCAATATATCACACAAGACTGCACAGAATGATAATCTTAATAATTGCCTTTGACCTGAGAGATGATTAGAGAACCAACCAATAGTGTGATCGGAGAAACCAATTTCTGAGAATTTATCACATAAGATGTGATGGTACACAGTGTCAAAAGCTTTAGACAAGTCTAAGTAAAGTGCAGCACAATAGTCTTTAGCATCCAATGCTTCAACTTCATTAAAAACCTTCATCGAAGCAGTCGTATGTATTTCCTTCCTACACACCTCATCCCTTGCCGCTCATGTAAGCTGTGTGAATCAGCCAAACAACTCCACTCTGAGCGCTGCACCACGACGCCAAATCCACTACAGTACTGAGACTGAGTCTTCCTCTGGGACTGGCTGAGATGGTGGTCTGTAACAGCTGCTGCCATGTCAGAATTTTGCCTAAGTCTTGCTCCAAGGTGCTAACTTCTATTTTGGGTTTCCTGCTATATTTTTCCCTCACAGCTAACCGGCTTCAAACAGCAGAACCTGTCAGTCACAGCTGCAGCAGGTTTTCAGCCTGAGCAGCTTTAGTTTGTCCTCTTTGTCCATTTTGCTCTGTTTTTAAAAAGTCAAGATAAAATGTGTGACCAAGGAGTCTTTAGATGTGTTTTACGTGTAGCTACATGAACACCCCCCACCCCTCCTCAGTTCATGTGGTCTGAAGCAAAGTGTATGAGTTTCAACGTAAAGAATACTGAGAAGTTGAATGCCCTCAAATTAAACATTTGCACATTTTAATGTCAGATTTGGAATTTTGTGCTTTCTGTCATGAGCTCAAAATTTTTAATGCATTTTAGATGAAGGATTGCCGTAATTTCCAGACTATAAGCCGCTACTTTTTTAACACACTTTGAACACCGCGGTTTACACAATGCTGCAGATAATTTATGGATTTTTTTATTTATTTTTTTATGACGAGCTTCATGCCACCAAAACGTTTAGCGTCGTCACACCCAGGTGCTCACATAGCTGTCCAACACACATCTCTCTTGGACGGTAACGCTCAATGACTTCCTGGTAGACTACTGTTTTTTGGTTTGTTTGTTTGTTTGTTTGTTTTTAATTCAGCCGTGTTACAGGCACTGTTCAGGAAGAAAAAAAATTCTGTACAGTATTTGTGCATGTTACATGTACGTATTTAATTAAAAGTAAGAAAAAATATTTCTATGTAAATATGTCATGTTACAATGTGAACACCCATGGCTTATTGACAAGTGCGGCCTGTTTATGTAAACATTTTATTTTCTTTTTAAATTTAGCGGGCACGGCTTATATTCAGGTGTGCTCAATAGTCCAGAAATTACAGTAATAAATTTTGAGAAGCAAAGTATTTCTTCTCTGCATTTATTCATAATTCTGTTTATTTTAAAGTTATTCAGGTTCTGAAAATGAATGGGTTTCATGTACAAAGGAAGTGTTTCCGATGGTTTGAAAATGGCATCTAACTAGAAAACTTGAATTGTCTATTTGTTGTTTTAAGATTAAGTGACTTTTATCTCAGAAAGAACTGTGAATGTGCCGGTGCATGCAAATACAAATAACCTCCTTCCTTTTTCTTGTACATGAACATATGAGCACATTTCTCTAATTTTAGCCCCACTCTACAGGATGTGTGTACATTTTCTTTTTGCATCTCTTTTATTTTGCTCTGCTTCTGAGCTCCTGCAGCCCTCCTGTCCTCTCAGGTCAGCTGCTCCTCGCTGTGAGAGGAGCTGAGAGGAGGACTCATCTGTTGCAGCTCTAAAATGTGGACTGACCTCCCAGTGGACATGAGACAACCCTTCATCCTGTCTCTTTTTATAATCACTTCTCTAAAATCATCTCCTGTTTGTGGATGTGTTTTAGTTTCCTGTGCTGATGCTGATACTGTTTTCAAACATATTTTACATTTTTCTGTACATTTTTTTGTACATTATTTTACTTTTTTGTATCTTTTACAGCTTTTAGCTAAGCTTCCTTTAGCTTTAACCACTCGGTTTAAGCTTTTTTTTATTACATTTCTTAAAAATTGCACTCTGGCATTTTGCAGAAAATGTAGTTTTTCTATATTTGAATGATTTTATGTTATTTTATATTCTGTAGCTGTTTTTCTTTGTTTTATAGCTGTCATTTATTTTAGTTTATCTGTTTTGTGACAGCTGCCATGCCCTTTTTATTGGTCTGTAAATCTCTTTGGTCTTCCTGAACACAGTTGAGTTTTTAATGAAAGCGATGTTTTCAGCATCTGTTTTGTTGTGGTATGAGTCACATAAATGACTGAAACAAAACACATAAATCATTCAAAAGTGCTTACTTCAAGCATTTCCATGTAAGCACCATGTTCATTTTTAAAGTAACTAATGCCTACATGAAGTAATGTTAGATTTACTCAGCTGTGAATTAACGTGTAAAGAAATGCACGGTTTTAAAAGAGCTCTGTTTAGCTGCAGGAATCAACCGTCTTTGTGACTCAGTCATAAAACAGACACAAATCGAGTGATTATTTAAACAGAAACATCACTCAAGATTCAAATATTTTGCCATGATGACACAGATTGACAGGATTTTACCAAAACAAAAAGTGTGTTGAACTCCAAAGCTTAAAGCTCTAAATTCAAACAAAATGAACAAAATTACTAGTACATCTCAAAAACCATTTGAAAAAGAATATCACATTTAAGCATTTTCTTTAATAAGAAGCAACTGATGTAAAGACCAGTTTAATTAGAGTACCGTATTTTTCGGACTATAAGGCGCACTGGATTATAAAGCAATATTAATGAACAGGTCAGTTTTCATACATGAGGCGCACCGGATTATAAGGTGCATTAAGACAAACAGTCAGAAAAGTCAAACTTTATTCAACTCATTCATTATAACCCTCAATATTGTTCAGTTGTAACATATAAAATACACAAAAATACACATTTTTGAGCGCCGTGTACCACATAAAATTGGTTCGAGGTCAAGCCCAACCAGAAGTAATAAATAAGGCACACAGGATTGTAAGACTCACTGACAATTTTTGAGAAAATTTAAGGATTTTAAGTGCACCTTTGTTACATCCACCAAGGACTTAACAAATCAAAGGAGGACACGAGCCACACATAAGAGGGTTCAACATTCTATTTATTAAAAAGACTTGTGCTTCATTAAAAAAATAAAAAAGGAAGGAAAAGGACCAGGAATCCCCAGTTCCATTGTCCACCAAAAGGCACAAGAACCCAAAGCATTAACTTAAAGGTGGACCTGGTGAGCCAGTCAAACAGAACAAAAAGACACAGTAGCGAGCCAACCCTATTCAGGGCTGTCGAAGCTGCTGCGGATACCTGACTAAAACGTTAAAAAAAACTATAGCAAAATAAATAGCAAAAACAGGACAACCAATCACACAAGGCCAAAGTTACAAAAAATATACAAAAATTTAACATAATTAACCTGAGGTGGCTGAGGCTGCCAACAGCAGGCCACAGCTCCAAGACAAAGAAAAAAACAAAGGCCACGGGAAAACCACGGAGGCCAAAAAAAAGGTCCAAACAAACAAGACCCAAAAGGGAGAGATCTTCTGAGAGGCCAAAAATGTGGGAGCATGAGCGAGTTCACAAACAGAGTGAGCACGAGAGAGAGAGCTCCTTGAAACCTGCCTATTTATAGGCGGGTGGAAAAGGCCACAGCCCAAAACAATTAAAGGCTGTTTAGCCAACCCAAAACCTGCCCAAAAGGACAAAACAATAAGGCCAATGTGCCCCAGGCACATAACAACCTTATAGTCTGAAAAATACACTAACTTCTTCAATGCTGTCACAATGTCATTTTGTATGCAGTAGGTGCATCATCCACGTTTCTGTTTGTTTACAAGCCATGTTTATAAATTTGAATATGAAATCACAGGCTTTTTATGTTCCGCATAGTCTAAAATGGTTTCACAATGAACTTGTGTAGTTTATTTAGTTAAATTGAGTTGACTGTGGTGCAGAGCACACTGTACTTAATCTGTATAAAGCCGTCATTCCTCAGTACGTCACACAGTTCAGGAAGATTAATCCACAAGTTAACTGGGTGGGAAAGGAAAAATAAATAAAAGAGCTAATGATGTTTTCCATTTGCGTTTCAATTCCTGTTTCAGTGAGTTCACTGTGATAATGGTGAGTGATGATGCTCTTTCACACAAGCTTTCCCAGGAGAACATTTGGGATCTGCACCTACGGTTAACCACAAAAAACTACAGTATTGTTGTTGTACTGAAAAAACAAAACACCACTAAAATTGCATGGCTGCTTTTCTGTGTAAATTTCAGCTTTATTTTAATTTAAATTAAATTACGACATTAGTATCAGTAACTTTACTTTGATTTAAAAACTCATTAGCTTAAGACTGTGCTGTGATGTTTAATGGGCCTGAGAGATTAAAACTGTTGTCTTTGTTCATATACAAATTTGTATTGCAGTTCTCAGATTGAATATTAAAAGGTTGGTTGCACTAAAAATGACATAATTGAACTTTTTTATTATTTTTTTATTTTTTACATATGTCAGTTTAGAGATTTATGACTCTTTGTCTTTTAAAATAAGAAGCACATCAGTGTGTAGAACAGTGGTTCTCAAACTGGGGTCCCTAGACTGCCAGGGGTCTGTGAACCGGTGCTTGTTTAACAACCCATTAAAATACATCAAAATGCAAGAACTCACATGTACTTTATTCAAAATGTCTGGGGGTGGAACCCCAGAGCAACACCCCCACCCCGACAGCCTGCTATTTACGTTCCAGCATCGATCAGTTTACAAATTACACCCTGTTATGTGATAGGACTACTGCTGTTATGATTCTGTTCAGTTTTACGTAAAGAGTTTTCTGTAATAATTTAAAGAAGTGGCGATACATTTATGTTCAATATGTGAATAGGTAAAGTTTTAAATAGGGTTTTGATACTGGTAATTTTCTCAAAACTGTAATTTTAGGAAGTGAAATTAAATCTTTTGTCAATTGGGTGTGTCTTGAATGAAAAATACCCCATGTTTAGTATGAAAATTGTATCAACACTATTAAAGAACAGGTCTTAAGTATTTATGTTAGACATATACAGTATTTCCATTGCATTAAAGAGACAATTTGAAGAAACATTTAATAAACATGAGGGTTTTGAGGGGGTCCCTGATACTATTTCTCCCTTGTAAGGGATCCCTGAACCCAAAAAGTTTCAGAACCTCTGCACTAGAAGATGAGCGGTGAATGTTGTCAACACTTGCTAAATGAGAATAGCAGTCTTAAAGGAATCCATGATGCCTTGCAAGCTTAGGTTTTAAGTAAAAATGACAAATGAACTGTTGGTGCTCTAAGTGTGTGTTGAAATGACTCTCAGCTACTGTCATACAAAATCTTAGCTCAGTATCTGTAAAAAACGAAATGTCTCTAGTTTAACTTTTTGCCACAGTGAGTTTTTTTCTGGAAAACGGTGAACATTTGAATTACGTTGTCAGTTTTATGAAATCTCTTCTCACTTTGTTGTCACACCTAACACTTTTTGTTTTCTGCAAGTAAACATTAAAATCAAAAACAAAAAGCTCTAATGTAACAGCGGGCACTGGGTGGCTAAAGAGAAAGGAGAAGCAAAAGACTTGTGTGATAAACTATTTCTGCACACTGTAAAGTGTAAAGACGTTACTGTTTTTATTTTCACAGGTTCACTTCTGTGAAAAGGAGAGCAGATGTCAAAGATGTGGTAAATCTGCTGAGATGGATGAGCCTGAGTATGATGTGGTGGATGACCAGGAGGAAGTGCACAGCATGCGCATACTTCCTGCTAGGCCCATGGACGATGACAGAGAGTACGCAGGTACAAACACGAACACACACACATTCATTCGGATCTCACTGCCTCTTTCAGCCTCGTGATTTATTTGATTCATCATCAGTTAAAGCCTAATTTTTTTGCAATTTAAAGTGTACATTAACCTGCCAGTTTCAATATTTTGTTGATATGAAAAGTTTAGCGCAGTGTCATAAATGTTTGTGTCGCTGCCATTTTTTTTCTTAGCCATAAAGAAGCTTAGACTTTTGAAAGCAAGTTCATCTTTGTGATCTTTGATGTAACTTTTTATCAATAAAGTGTTTCGTAAACAAACAAAAATTGCACTAAAGTGATGAAGGTCACTTTCTTTAGGACCAAACCATTTATGCATCTAAACTCACCTACTGTATTTTTCAGGCGATAAGGTGCACTTAAAATCCTTTAATTTTCTCAAAAATCAACAGTGAGCCTTATAGAATATAGAATATATATCTTTATTGACCTTGACATTGCACCGGGGCACAAAGACAACGTTAATGATTACGCACATTCATCATGGATAGGGACGAGCGCACGAAGTCGCAGCAGTATGAAACCGCGCCACCACAATCAGATATGGAAAAAGGAAAGACACAATAGGTATCATTTGTGTTATTCAAAAAGAGAGTCTATCAAAGATTGCCTGAGGACACTCCATGATAAAGTCCCAAAAACTCTAACAGCATTAAGCACATCACACGAGACATAGTTGCAGTTTTGACGACAGGCGGGAGGAACAGTCTGTGTGTTTCTGTTCAGATAAGAGCAGTTCGCTGGTCTCAGAGCTCGGCTCCCACCGAGAACACACACACAGAAACCTCTTGGGGGAGGGTGGATGGGAGGGCAGCGGGCCCTACAGCTCCCAGCTCAGGAGAAAATTTGTAGGCAGCATTCAAGGCCAGAGACCAGATTAGATTTGTTGCTTATTTTTCAGTCAGACCACAGTGTTCTTTTTACTGCAGTCTTTTAGTCCAGGTGCAGCTTCTGGGTCCAAATCGCCGAATCGAGTCAGGTTCCGAGCTAAAAAGATCCTTCCGTATGTGCCCTGTTTTGAATCCGAGCGGCTGTAAAAACGAGTCCCACACACCACGGTCCGCGGCGGCCGCCACTCACCACCGTGTGATTCAGCTCGCACAACAGCTGGGAAGGTCATTCATAGCCTGGTTCAAAGCATTTTTGCTGAGCAGGAAGTCTCGCCAGCTCGCCGATCGCGGCGGTCCCTCAGCCTTCAGTGGCAAGAGCCACCGGTATCCCAATAAATCACAGAGGTTCCACGTCCCCGACAGAGTGAGCGGACAGTTACATTAGCCTGCTCATCGAGTCCATAATGTAGCTCACCGCATGCGTGTCGAAAGGGCGCTCTGGCTCTCCCCGGCCAGAACGCTTCGTGGAAATTTATGTTATCGATAGTATCGATAGATGAAATGGCCCAGAAAGCAGTCCACGCACATAAATCCATCCCAAATTGGTTCGAGCGAGCGCTGAAGAGTTATAGACGAGACAAATGCAGAAGCAGGGAGGGGGAAACCAGCGAGGTGAGGAGCGAAAGGAGATGCGACCTTCCCTGTCGAATAATCCTGTGCACCTTATGTTACTGACCTCAAACCAATTTTATGTGGTACACAGCGCTCCAAAATCTGTCAAAATTAACTTATTTTGCTTAATGCACCTTATACTCCAGTGCACCTTATGTATGAAAACAGACCCATTCATTAATATTGCGCCTTATAGTCCGAAAAATACAGTACGTTATTGTCACTATTCCTTAAATTGTTTTTTAAAAGTTAGTAAAAGTTAGTAATCAAACAAGACAATATGAACATCCAAAAGCCTAAGAAGGAACAAATGAGTCTGTAACTTGTTGCAACTTTCTACAGTACTTGGCACCATAGCCGACACATTGTATGGTATGACAGAGCTTTAGGGTCACGCTAAGAAAAATTTTTTTAAAGCCATAAAATTATGAGAATAAAGTCAAATAAATTCTTAATATTACGAGAATAAAGTCATACGATAAAAACATTTTTGCAGCTCTCTTTTTTTCCACGAGTCAGATCACAACATAACCTGTCAATCAATCCAGTAGGCGTGTCTGCAAATGACCAATCCAAAGCTAAATGCTCCTTACCTGCAGAGCTGCTGCGCTACAGCCCATCAGAATGGACCACCTTACTGTAAGCAGGTTCAAAGACCTGATACTGATAATATTCTGATGCTGATGTGCTGACAGTTTAACTATCTCCTTATTTGTAAAACCAATACCAAAGTATAGCTTAACAAGATGCTCAACATTCTTCATTTTACCACAGTTAAAATGCAATAAATCTGCTTTATTGTGTCCAAGTTTGCTGACTGCGTTTGCTGACACGCCTACTGGATTGATTGACAGGTCACGTTGTGATCTGACTTGTGGGAAAAGTCTCGTACAACTTTATTCTCATAATATTAAAATTTTATTCGACTTTATTCTTGTAAACTACGGAAGCGTATTGCTGACACCTGGAGAAAAAATTTTGGGGGGGCTTATGTAGTAATAATGTGATACGTATCACGTTATTACGTGATACGTATCACGTAATTACTTGATAATATTACGTTATTACGTGATACGTATCACGTAATTACGTGATAATATCACATTATTACGTGATACTTATCACGTAATAACGTGATACGTATCAAGTAATTACGTGATACGTATCACGTTATTACGTGATATTATCAAGTAATTACGTGATACGTATCAAGTAATAACGTGATACGTATCAAGTAATTATGTATCAAGTAATTACTGATACGTATCAAGTAATTACGTGATACGTATCACGTTATTACTTGATACGTATCACGTAATTACTTGATAATATCACGTAATAACGTGATACGTATCACGTAATTACTTGATACGTATCACGTTATTACGTGATACGTATCACGTAATAACGTGATATTATCACGTAATTACGTGATACGTATCACGTAATAACGTGATACGTATCACATTATTACTACATAAGCCCCCCAAAAAAATTTTCTCCAGGTGTCAGCAATACGCTTCCGTATTTGCTACAACTTTATTCTTGTAATTTTATGGCTTTTAATATTTTTTTTCTTAGCATGGCCCTAAAGCTCCAGTCCAGCTAATGCTCTGGTGAGTATAATTAGGATAAAGCTGAAGAAAGTAAAGGCAAAAAAAAGTATAAACAGCTTTGTTAAATAAGTGCTGAGAGTAAAAGCAGCGTGGTTCTGAGTGAGAGCTCCTGCTGAGTGAGCAGGATCTGCTGGTGGGTCTCCAGGGCCATCTGTCGGCTGAGTCAGACTGCAGGAGATTACATTCATCCCTGAGCTGAGGTAATAAAACACAGACTGTACCGTCCATTGATGGTGCCCAAAGACAGGGACATCTGAACGTAGCTTTAAATGTTCAAACCGAGTGTGGTCTCCATATATATACAAAGTACAGGTAGTCCCCGACTTACGAACGAGACGAGTTCCGTTCCTACGCTCCGTCGTAACTCGAAAATCGTCGTAATTCGGAAAATACGTCCAAACGGCACCTCATACGTACAGTACTTTATTTTACCAAGCACTTAGCCTATCCTAACACAGTACCCTACATAATTATCAAAAACCACATACATTTAGGAGCCATAATGAAGGAAAAAAAGAGTTAATAACCTACTGGTATGCTGGTGAATTCTTCCTCCGTCTGTTAGCATGTTAGCTCGTTGCACCTCCGAGCTCTGCAGCTTCCTGCTGCTTCACGCGGTCCACAGCGTTTACAGCAAGGTCTGTTAGCATGTTAGCTCTTGCTCCTCCGGTCCAGCTCCGCTGTTTCTGCCGACACCATCCACCCGTCCATCCTACAGTAAGCTCTGCAACTTTTGTTTACAACGTAAAACCGCCCACCTAAAGGCTCGGATATAGTCGCGCTTTGGTCCGCAAGCTGGAGCGCGCGTGCTGCGCGCGCACTGTGCATGCGTTTATAGTGTGGCACGGCAGCGCTTGGCAAAGTGCTGTTCTTTTACGGACCAGCAGGTGGCAGTACCCTCTAAAACCTGTGCATATGTTGCAAGAAAGGGTGTAGAAGAAGAAATCTACCGTAGAAGAAGAACTGTTTGAAATCACACAACAAAAACAAATAGCTTTCTGCTCGCGTGCTGAACTGTTGTCTTTATTTGCGGCTTTCAATGCATGGAGTCAGCGGAGGAGAAAGCGATCACGTGACTTTTGGCGAAAAAACAAAAGAAAAGTCCGACTCCAGATCAGGAATGAAGGAGAATTTTAACATTTTGTGTCACAAAACATTCCTCCATGCGTCGCGACGCCGTTTCCACGACCACAGCGGCGCAGACAGCTGCAGATTCTGGCGTGAAGACTGTCGGTGAGGTCCACACCCGACCTGTCAATCAATTCGGCGCGCGCGCTAGGCTTGCGGAGCTTCAAAATCTAGGAGGTGCACGACCACGCGCAAAACCAACGCGCTGGCCAAAGCGCGGGGGCGGGGACTTCGCGATTGCGTCACTTTGGCCGCGCGCCCTATGCGACGCGTCAACTATATCCTAGGCTTAACCTCCTCTGCTCCGGTCTGCCTGTCCAAACAATGAGGTCTGTAGTAATTTTCCACTGACTGCGTCAAGCTACTCTCCCCCGTCCCTCCTGTAAACCTCCTGTAAATTTTCGCTGTCCTTTGCTGAGTTTCAGTACCGTATTTTTTGGTGTAAAGGCGCATAAACCGCGTAACTCGAACAATGCTTTACAACGGGAGGGCATTTGTAACCGCGAAACGTCGTAAGTCGAGGCCGTCGTAACCTGAGGACTACCTGTATATGGAAATGCTCAGAACTTGGCAGCTCCAGAACTACACATGTGGCAGATTGATTACTAAACTGTGAGCTAACACTAAAACAGCTAAAACACCTTTTACTGCTGAACAATCACTGTTTTGTTTGCTTCAAAGACAGGGATCTTCCATGGTCATCCTGCAACCAGAGCGTCTCCACTGTAAGATTTCTTTTAAATGAAGCTTTCCATGCACTCCTGCAACGCTCATACCTTACGTTTGGCTCTGTTCTACCAATCAGCGTTAGCCTGGCCCTCGCCTTCCTGCACAGCTCCGCTCAATTCTCATTTCCCTTCACTGCCTAGTACGAAGCGAAGTGAAGGACAGGGTCTGGTTACAACCAGGCTAAATCAGCGTAGAGCCCTTCCTAGATGTCTCCCTCGAGAGATGCCATGCATTACAGGTAAGCTCCAACTTTTATGCTCCAACTTTCACCATTATTATGGTGAACACAAATGCAAGAAATGTGAGTAAAAGCAATGGTAAATATTTAAACAAGAGTAGTAATTTCACTTTAAATAACTTTTATTTATTAATTTATTGATATTGAACTGGATAGAGCTGGCGTGTATTGGGCTTGTTTTGAGTTTTCTATGTACAGTCACCAGCCATCTTATTATAGTACACCTGTTTAATTGCTTTTTAACAGTTTACTGGCAGCAACTCAATGTTAGGCGTTTCTGCCATGCAACTGGCTGATTAGCTATTTGCGCTAATGAGCAATTGAACTGGTGTGCCTAATAAAGTGGCCAGTGAGTAAATTGCCCAGATTAATTTTGTGGTGAGCTGTTGCATTAACACACTGACGTGAACGGAAGCTGAAGCACACAACTATTACCTAAATTTACAGGGGATTATTTACACTCTGAGTTTTACTGCAAATCATCTTTGAACTCAATAGTCCATCCTTTATTTTTAGGAAACTGTGTGACAATCCATCTCCATCACAAGTTCTGCTGCTTTCCATCAGTTTGAGCTTGTGTGTTTTAACCAGCTGGAGAAACCAGTTAAAAATGAAAGCCTCCTCCTTTCTGAATGATATTATTCCAACACTTTTTTAAGGAAAGTTTTTAAATACTGTATGTTGGTTCTGATGTTTTAGAGATTTTTAACAACAGTCTCAGGACAGATGGAGTTCCAGCCTGTTTTAAACACACAGTTGTGCAGCCATTCGTGAAGAAACCTAATCTGTACTCATCTGTTGTTGTTGT
>JBBPBX010025617.1:9364-38743 GCA_038048925.1 Garcialebias charrua
ATACAGTATACTGTATATACAACATGACATTAACATCCATCATTACAGCAAAGAAGTTTGAGCTCAGTAATTCATAATACCTTTTAATTATTTAATGATTTAATTGCTTGTGGTATGAAATAAAATTTTGTCCTGTTTCTTGAGAATAAAGAAAGGCAGTACCTTCGTCCTGAGGGAAGCAACTCAAAAGTGGATCTTAGGGGATGTGTATTGTCTCCTATAATCTTGTTTACCGGTACAAGTACTTCTCAAGGAGTTCTTCTGAGCCTCTGTAGAATTGCCAAACCAACAGATGTTACAAAACGTTAAAATACCTTCAATAAAAGCAGAACAAAACATTAAAAGCATTGAGTGATTGACTCTAAAAGACCCAAGTTTTTTTATTATACATCCTCTGCTGAGCCTTGATGATAATAAGGTCAGCCCATGGGTCCTACTTTAAGTGACAGTCCAGAACCAATCCCAGGTATACTCGTAGCATGAGACATTTTCAATCTGCTCTCCACTGATGGTGGTTGGAGAGAATGTCTGAAGCTTCCTGAAGTCAATAGTCATTTCTTTCATTTTTATTTTCGTGTTCAGAACCAATTTCGATTTTTTTTTGCACCAATGAATGAAGAAGTCCAGAACTGGTCCATGCTACTCCTCCTCGTTGTTTAAGAAGCTTACCAGGAGTGTGTCATCAGCATATTTAATTAGATGTCTCTTTGGGAAAGTACTTCTGCAGGAGTCTGTGTACAGAATAAATAACAGTGACGATAAAACACACTCCTTGAGGAGAACCAGTGCTGGTGGTTGTTTTGTCAGAGAGTGTTGAACCCACTCTGACCTGCTGGACCCTACCTGTTAAAAAGTCTGTAATCCATAAAACCAAGCTATGTGAGATTAAAACTTTTTTTGGTTAAGATTTCTGTTAAAATCCTTGGCTGAATGGTATTAAAAGCTGAGGAGAAATCCAAAAATAAAATGTTTACATGGGCTTTTTGGTCTTTCAAGGTGGGAATACAGTAGGTGCAGCAGTCAGAACAGCATCATCCAGCCCTCTACATTACTGTATAGGGCTGATATGCAAACTGTAGGGGGTCTAGAAGATGTTGTGTTTGAGAGAGAAGGACTTTTTCAATTATACGCTCAAAGCTCTTCATCACCATGTATATGTACTTTTGAAATCTTCTGGACAAATCCACTCTTCTATGACAAAAGCCACAACACTTTCAGATTTCAAGCAGCTTTGTGTTTGCTCAGCAGAAAACAATGAAGAATGGCATCTTTAGAGCTTGCACACTAATGCACCTGTGCAGAGCCAAGCCAGACCAGGCCAGTTATGAATTTAGTTTAGAATAAAGTTGTGAATATTGATGAGCCAGTCAAGCTTATCCAGGTGCAAGGTGCTGCTGCACTGTAGCAAAAACATTTAGTTAAAATAAAGCCAGCACCTGTCAAACGCTGGACATCTGTATGTCCCGCCCCGTGACTGTTTTGCTGAAATTGTGAAGGTTGGTAGGCATGAATCTGTGTTTATTATGTTGCCGCTGATAATTTGGAGTCAACAGTGTGTTAGCAAAATATCTCGTGAAGAACTTGATTGACTTTAATGTAACTTACAGAATCTCATCAGCAGCAGCAGCAGCAGCTTTATTTATAAAGCGTTTTAACACAGCCACAGCTGAAACAAAGTGCTGAACATCAGTTACAAACAAGATAAAAGAAAGCATAAAAACAGAGCTACAAAACTACAGGTAGTCCCCGATTTACGAGCGCTCTGATCTACAAGGTTCCAGACTTACGAGCTGGCGAATTTTTGGAAAAAACGAAAAAAATACTGAGTTTTCATGTGTTTTTTCACCACAGTTAGTTAGCTAAGCATATGGACACACGTTTCCGATCATTTTTATGCACTCATAAGCAGTTTTTGGATGAAAATAGAGTGTTTGTAGTCGCGCTAGCGAAAACCGTTCCAATTTACGAGCGAAATTCCGGATTTACGAGAGAAATGGCGGCCGTTCCGAAATACGAGATTTCCGGTTTACGAGCGCCTCGTTGTAACGGATCTCGCTCGTAAATCGGGGACTACCTGTAACACACAGTGAACTAAAAACTCAATTTAAAATACAATAAAATGACAAGTTAAACAGACAAAATCAATAAAAAATGAAGTAAAATCAAGTCTCAGTTGGGTTGAAGGCCAATGAGTAGAGATGAGTTTTCAGACGGGTTTTAAAAATGGACAGTGAGGGAGCCTGTCGAATGTGTAAAGGCAGAGCATTCCATAACTTAGGGGCACTAACAGAGAAGGCCCTGTCTCCTCGAAGCTTCCTCTTACTCTTTGGAATGACCAGGAGCAGCTGGTCAGCAGACCTGAGTGACCGGGATGGAGTGTAATGGTGGAGAAGCTCTGCCAAATAAGGGGGGCAAGGCTGTTTAAAACCTTAAAAACAAACAAAATAATTTTAAAATGAACTCTAAAATACACGGGCAGCCAGTGGAGAGAAGCCAGGACAGGTGTGATGTGCTCTCTTTTGCGTGTTCCAGTTAAAAGACGTGCAGCAGCATTTTGCACCAGCTGCAGACGTGCAAGTGAGGACTGGCTGACTCCAAGATAGAGAGAATTACAGTAATCCAGCCGTGATGAAATGAAGGCAGGATTACTGTTTCGAACTGTTGCCGTGAAAGAATAAGTTTCACCGTTGCCAATTTTCTCAAATGATAAAAACCAGGCTTTACTGTGGCCCTTATTTAACTATCAAGCTTAAAATCTCGTCAAAATTCACGCTCAATAATCCAGGTAAAAAAATTCAACAAGGTTAAGTGCAGGGATGGGTTCTTTCTTCTTAAAAAAAAAAAAAACGTTTTGTCCTCCATCCAAAGGACTTCATCAGTCCAAGGAGTCCCAACCAACTCAGTCCTACAAGCAGCACACTCACATAATGAGCAAACCAGTTTGAAGGTGATAAGATAATAATAATAATGCCACACAATGTCATCACAGTATATTTCCATACAATGGTGAAATTACTCTGCATTTAACCCATCCACCACCAGGTGGTGCAGTGGGCAGCTATTGAGGGCGCCCGGGGGGGGGGGGGCATTTTGAGGATGAGGTGTGCTGCCCAGAGACACCACGAGGTATGTGGTGACCGGGGATCGAAACTGGGACTTTCGGCTCCCGAGCCGGCTGCCCTGCCTCTACACCATCTTGGCCCCCAACAAGATGGTTTCTGGAGTCCACCCTCTCCCCTGTCGACTCCTCTGAGGCAGCCAAAGTGGTTCAAAACTGATGAAGTCCTTTGGATGAAGGGCGAAACATTTAAACAAACAAAAAGAAAGAAAGAAACCATCCAGAGGACCTGAGTTAACTTTGTTGGGTTCCAGGAATTCAGTTTTTATTTTGTTTTGTTTGTTTTTGTTTTTACATACCTCTACAACTCATTGCCGTTTGGCGCCAATCTAAACCAAGATGTCTCAGTTAATGTTCTAAGAAATTCTTCCTTGCAACACAAGAGAAAAAAGCATGTGTTCTAGAAATGGATGTGTATTCCTGGTTAAAGCTGCAGTATGTAGCTTTTTTTATGAACATATTTCTTCACTCTGTCACTACCTCCTGACAGACTGATGTTAGCCAGGTAATCTCTGAAAAAAAATTAAAAAAAATATTGTCCCCTTGCTTCTCCAGGTGGTAAATAAGCATTTCTAAAAAGAAAAGGTGACCCGCCATTTTCCAGCCAATAAAAACAGAGTTTGTAACCAGCCAATAAAAACAGAGCTTGAATTTGAATCAGCCAATAAAAACAGAGCTTGAATTTGAAATTCAACAGACCACAAGGGGGCAGAGCCACATATGGCTCTGAGGGGGAGGGATCAGAATGCTTTGCCTGTTGAAAATATTTCTAACTGCTGCAGTTCTACAGAAACTGCATACTGCAGCTTTAATGTACTGGACTAACAGGACCGTGGTGGGCTCAGTGGACTCACCAGAGGCCAAAGCCACAGCTGTGGCTGCCGCTCCCCATCACATTTTCTCCCTGACAGGTGTGAACAAAGGATCCAGAAGAAAAAAAATGTCATTGCAACATTTCTTTTAAGCCACATGGACACCCCTCGCACTTGGGAGTAAAACTGCCTTTGCACATTATGCAAATCATAATATCTAATGCTTTTATTAGGCTAATCGTGCCCGAGGTCAAATCTGTCCACAGCAAAGAATCTGAACGTACAGAACAGCACATGTCTGGAAGCGTTCAGCTGCAGTGAAAGGTTAGAGAAGGCTTAATGGTTTAGGACAGCTTATCATGTAATTTTTTTATAACCGTTAAAATGAGGCCTTATTAAGTTTTCTAGGATGACTGCTAACAGTCAACAGTTAGGTGCTGTCTTATTTGCTACCATAACTACTTTGTAAAATGATAATTTCAATACAGACTATTGTTCTTTTCCCCTTTATTTATACAGGTCGTCTCATTGAGCCACGAGAATTCATTTTCAAGAGAGACCTGTTTAGGGAGCAGATGTTTTTAATTATTTAGTGTTTAAACTGCAGTTTTAGCTTTGTTATTTTTTTGAGGTGGGCTTCTCCCTTCGTTAGGAGTCGCCACAGCGAACTAGTCGCACAAAGACTTTTCAATTGTTTTTACGCCGGATGCCCTTCCTGACACAACCACAGACCACCGAGCTACCACAGCCCTCTGTGTGGAGCAGAGAGCTGATATATACTGTATATATAAAATAGTAAAAATATATATATTTTTATTATTCATAGTGTGTTTTGTGAGCAATGCAACTATGGCTCGCAGGTCATACCATGGGTTTTGTTTTATGAAATAAATGTCATAAAACGTGTTGTATTTTCTTCAACAAAGGTGAACGGATGGGGGTTGACTTGAAGAATACATAAAATAAATAACTAAAAGAAACAGGAGCAGCTGGAGGACAGTGTTTTAACCCCAGCAGAGAAAATTTTAAATCTTTTTTTTTTTTTTTTTTGTCTCCTTCAAATCCCCTTCAGTTGCTTTAGGTTGCTCGTTTGTCATCCTCCTCAGAAACATTCCCACCTCTTCAGTAATGCACTGTAGCCTGCAGTGGATGCGAAGTGACGGCTCCTTTGTTTTGATGGATAGTTCAGGCAGAGTGAAACTGCGATAATTATTAACAACATCTGGGCTCAGGCCCTTCTTTTCCATAAATGCACTTGAAAAATAGAAAACAGTTTGGTTGAATAGCCACAATTTCCAGAATGATGCAGTGAGTGGAACTCAGAAGCCCACATGGAAGCCCAAGACATTACCACTCATTGTTTTGCTAATTAGAGACTAGCTGCTGCGTCTGGAGAACCTCGAGTAATTAGTCATCGATTTATGATTGTGCATACGCTGGGAAGGAAGTAGCCAGAGGAGGAGACCACTTCCCATTTTGATCTACTGAAATACATTTTTGCCTGATCTCCAGAGCAGGGACATGCAGGACACACTGTTCAGTGTGAGCACAAGTGTTACAACACACATTATTATCTGACTTCAAACAGCCTGCGGCAAAGACATGGAAGTGTATCACACGGTTTAATTTGGCTCCCTGACCTTTGTGATTAAATGTACATCTGTGTGACTTACTTACCTGCAGAAGAGTTGATGTCAAACCAAACCTCTTCCAGATTGAAACATTGTGTGTGCCAAGGCTACTCAGCAAGCCCTGTTTTATAATGCAATAATGCTTTGCTCACAGCAGTGAGACTTTATTGTTTGATCCCGTGCGCTCGAACAGGGGATGTATCATGTAAATAAAAATATAGGTGAGGGAAACACACATCTATGGCTGGGAAGGAATTCTACCATACAAGCGGGGCTTGATTTGTGAACCAATCGATGCCTGAATACAAATAATGGGCGGGTTGATGGGAGGAGTAAGTAAGTAAGTAAGTAAGTAATTTTTATTTATATAGCACATTTCCCAGACATGAGAGTCACAAAGTGCTTCACAGGAGGAAAAATAAAATCATAAAATTATAAAATCACAGAAATAAAATCATAAGGAGTCTGGGGATCCTCCCCCAGAAAATTATGAATAAAGTACAGGTAGTCCTCGAGTTACGACGGTCTCGAGTTACGACGTTTTGTGGTTACGGCGCATCTCCCATATAATAAATATACATATACCGGTATATATATATTTTTTGAAAAGCCCAGTTACGCAGTTTCCGGTTTTACGTCGTAAACGTAGCGGCGGAGGAATACTGCACTGTACTCTCTAAAAAAGCTAAGTCTGGTCCTCTGGACATTCAAAAAAAAAAACAAAAAACTGTACTGTGAATGCGTTTTTACGTCGTAAACGAATAGAGAATATGGAGGATGGACCAAGCTGGATGGCGGTTTTACGTCATAAACTAATGGAGAATACGGAGGATGGACCAAAGGTGGACGGTGTCACCAGCATCCAAGTAGGCTATTAACTATTTTTTCCCTTCATTATGGCTCCCAAATGTATGTTTTTTTTTATAATTATGTAGAGTACTGTGTTAGGATAGGCTAAGTGCTTGGTACTGTACATGTATATGGTGTAGTATGTACGTATATTTCAACTTACGTCGAAAATCAGTTTACGACGCCGCGTAGGAACGGATCAATGTCGTAAGTCGAGGACTACCTGTAGATGTGATTTCCTGCAGCTTAGTTTATTTTAACAGGTTGTTAAACATCTACGTTTACCTACATATGTAAACACTCTGCTTATGTCAAGCATCCTAACCTCCCCACTTGCTTGATGATTCCGAGCCCAACACTGTCCCTGCTCGTTGTTGTCCAACTCCGCATGCTCCTGCCCGCGTACGACTGCCTGGTTAGCTCGGCATTCACCCCCACCACTCTTTTAGGGGCGGAGATTTTTGTTAAGGGTAGACACGGAAATGCTACTTGAAGGGGCAGCTGTTATGCTTGTTGTGTTTAAAATGAGTGTTTATGTCGTTATTTTCAGTTTTCATATTCAATATAAGTTTTATTGTTCAAGGCAGTGGTGTAGTCTACATTTTTGTAGTGGGTATACTGTGCTTAGAGACAAAAACCTGTCCGGAGGACCTACCGGTACTTAATTTTTCCTTTTTCTACCTAGATTACTGAGATGAATCAGGACATTTAGAGACAAAAATGCAATGTAGTGCAATGTAATTGACAATTTATTTTGAATTTTAAGCATATTTAACATTGCAAAATGTCTGTGATGCTTACATTTTAATAAATGCACAACAAACCTGAGCCTGATGACTGGATCTTGAAGGAGGCCCACTCCTCCGATATGGAGACCCTCTTTTCAGTCAGGACACCAGTTGACGTTATGGTACTGCAAACAGCACATCCTGCAGGAAGTAAATAAAAATGGTCATAATTGTATATTTTTTAATATTTCCTGATACCAGTAATAATACTAGAATCTACTGATTCACTAGACTGTAAGCATGTGTCGACAATTACATTCATTATTACCTTTCATTATTACTTGCATACACTTTTGCATTATGACCAACTAAAACGTGAAAATGAAATGATCACACACACACACACACACACACACACACACACACACACATATATATAATTTCTCATGTAATATACTGTACTAAACTTTTGAAAGATATGATTATCAGACTATTTTAAAATTATCAAGTCATAATATGTTAATGTTGGAAATATATCAATTAAACCTTATATACAAATTGGTTCCCATATTTTTTTATATTTACCTAATTTTTTGTTCCTCCATTCCAACCAGGGATGTCTGTTTTTAAATTCCCGAGCCTGACTTTCACTCCACAAGGCTGGCCAATTTGGATCTAAAAATGAAACAAGGAGTTTTAAAACAGAGTAAAAAGCATAGCATTTTGTTGATTATTGGAGTGACAGACTTTGTTTATGTTTATGTTTATGTTTATTAAATTTGTTCATTTTTTTACAAAAGAAACAATACAAGGCAATCTCATAATGATAGTGTACAAAATGTAAAAAAATGAAAGGTGGCAGAAAGAAGAATAAATCTTATTATATCTGCCCCTTATCTCCAACAATCAGATTAAACAACAGTAGTCAAACCATGTAAACAATAATAATCTTTGTCACAAACAAATCATTTTTATATTCACATATTTATTTATATGAAATGTTACTGTAAAATTCTGGACAGTAACCATGTTTCCATCAAGGTTTCTTGATGCGCATTTTGGAGTTTGGCATCAGAAAAGGTCGATAAAAACATGCAGTTACTTGCTGCTTGAGCTAGCTTCAGCTAACTTGTACTAGCCAACACTTACCTGGGGAAATGCAGATATCAACCTCATTATGGCTGGTTTCGGCCGTCGAACTGGTAGGTTCTTCTAATGTTGTCTCTGTAGCTTCGGGTTCAGCTGGTTTATAAAAACATTCAAAAAGTGTAGCTTGTTTCCTTTTCATTTTGAGTCTGTTGTCGTTAGCGAAAATGCTCTACCACACCGTCTGTTGCCCGGCTGCCATGCCGGCTGCATCCCGAGCAGCCAATCATAAAGGAGCTTCTTAAGAAACCAATCACAGAGCAGAGAACTATGGTAGTGAGCTCAGCTCAGCCAATGGCTGTGAGCCTCACGTACAACAGAGGAACACGTAACTATGGCAACCGCGAGAGTTGCGGCGCAGTGAAGAGTCCTTATGAGCAGCGAACATAATCTATCTTTATGCAACGCGTGTTTGTTGTCACGTTACGTATCATTGGGCACATTTAAGTGGTTATACGGAAATCCCCAAGCTTTTCTAGTGGGTATACGGCGTATACCTGCGTATCACGTAGACTACACCACTGGTTCAAGGCAGTCATATTCGTTCATAACTTTATTATTAGTACGCCTGATTGTTACTGTATCCAAGCAAACATTTACCGGAATGCACCCTGTAAAAATAAGAGAGTTCCCAGATCCTGTTCCGGCGGGAACCGGCTCAAATTAAGCCCTGTAGACAAGCAAAATTTAAGGACTAATTCCTTGAAGTTGTTAGCCGTTTTGGTCAAACCTTAAAAATATTTTTATGCTGGATCTTATGCAAAATCGCTAAATGTCATGCTTAGTGCATGTATTGAGGATAACTCTTAGCTACCACTACATCACATTTTAACTTCATGTTTGTAAAAGTGACTTGAGCTATAGCCATTTTTGTTGTCTAATGCTACTGGGATAGAGTTGCCATCTTGAATTGGATTGACTCCAGATGGTAATCACTTGTACAGTAATTGTATTTACTGTACTTCTAACCTACAAAACTCTCAACAACATAGCTCCATCATATATTGGAGATCTTATTGTTCCATATTTTCCTAACAGAGCACTTTGCTCTCAGACTGCAGGCTTACTTGTGGTTCCTAGTGTTTCAAAAAGCAGAATGGGAGGAAGATGTTCCAGTTATCAGACTCCTCTCTTGTGGAACCAACTTCCAGTTTCTGTCCATGAGGCTGACACATTGTCCAGTTTTAAGACTGGGCTTAAGATTTTCCTTTTTGATAAATCCTATAGTCAGGGTTTGTTTGTTATGCTGCCGTAAGCTTAGACTACTAGAGGACAAACTGACCTCATTTCTTAAAATTAATTGTTACAATTGAATACTTTTCATTTGATACTATTTCTATCTGTGATTCTCGACCTGCAATTGTGTATCCGTTCCTCCTTCCTGTTCCTCTCAAACCCAGCTGGTCGAAGCAGATGGCCGCTTGTCCTAAGTCTGGTTCTGCTAAATGTTTCTTCTTCATGAGGGAGTTTTTTCTTTCCACTGTCACCTTCATGCTTGCTCAAGATGAGAGTTTGCAATGAAGTTAGACTCAAAGCAGTCTGCTCCTCAGATTATTAATGTTATTAACTTGCTTTTTTTGGTATAGGAATGTTTCTCTGCCCTAAGACGACTTCTGTTGTGACTTGGCGCTATATAAATAAACTTATTGGACTGAATTGAATTGTAGCTGTTTATATAATTGCTACTTCATGCAGGTTTTAATCAAATGTGTCCAGTGCTTCATAAAACATTTTGATGGTAGACACACACAGACAAACTGAAAGTTATGCACCATAACTCATGTTCCCTGAAGGAAGGGAACGAGGTGCAACACATGACTATGGGAATTGCGCCACCGCGTGGTTCACTTGAAGTAATACAATCACGCCTCTTTAGGTAGCAGGTGGGCGTCAGAGTCACCACAGAGGCCCCGCCCTCTTGGTATAAAGATGAGTGCGCCCATCCTACTTCCTCCAAGTGCACTTCACCAAGCTTGAGCATTGAAAAGGGCAAACTGTGTTGCACCTCGTTCCCTTCCTTCAGGGAACATGACTTATGGTGCATAACTTTCACTTACCTTATCAGTCAGTCACTCGGTGCAACACATGACTATGGGAACGTAATTCATTCACACCCTTTGAAAATGCTCAGTAAAAATGCATGATTGTGAGAACATTTGCCTTTATACTTTAGGCGTTTTGGCTGATCTCTACTGTGTGTTAGAGAGTACAGCCTGAGTGATGTCACATGCAGTGACATCCAAACTGTAATGTTTTGCAAACGTGTTTGTGGAACTCCAGTTTGCAGCAGCACAAATGTCTACCACTGGTACGCCCTTAAAAAGAGACCATGAGGCAGCTGGGCCCCGAGTGGAATGGGCATGTACCCCAGAGGGCACCTGTTGACCTTTGCTGCTGTACACCCTTTTTATGGCCTCAGTCACCCAGTGTGATAGGCGCTGTTTTGAAAGGTCTCTGCCAGCAGCAGGATTGGCAAAACATACAAACAGTTGGTTTGTTTTCCTCCAACTAACAGTTTTGTTGACGTAAACACTCAAGGCCCTGACAAGGCAGAGTGCATTCAACCTTCTCTGCTCCTCAGTGAGGAGAGGCAGGGGAGGAAACGCAGAGAGCTCAAAGTCCAGACTTCTGGGATTTAAGCTAGATTCATACTTGACGCGTCGCGCAGCGCGCGAGGGTGCGCGCTCCAAAAGTGACGCAATTTCACAGTCCCCGCCCCTGCGCGTTGGCCCCGCGCGTGGGATTAGCGCGTGACGTGCACCTCTGAATTTTTGAAACTCCGCAAGCCTCTGCGCGCGCGGTGGGCGCTACGATTTGATTGACAGGTCCCCACCGACAGCCTTCACCCTCTTCACGCCGGAGCCTGCAGCTGTTTGCGCCGCTGTGGTCGTGGAGACGGAGTCGCGACGCATGGAGGAATGTTTTGTGACACAAAATGTATTAAATTCTCCTTCGTTCCTGATCTGGAGTCGGACTTTTCTTTTGTTTTTTCGCCAAAAGTCACGTGATCGCTTTCTCCTCCGCTGACTCCATGCATTAAAACCGCAAATAAAGACAACAGTTCAGCACGCGAGCGGAAAGCTATTTGTTTTTGTTGTGTGATTTCAAACAGTTCTTCTTCTACGGTAGATTTCTTCTTCTACACCTTTCTTGCAACATATGCACAGGTTTTAGAGGGTACTGCCTCCTGCTGGTCCGTAAAAGAACAGCACTTTGCCATGCGCCGCCGTGCGTCAACCATAAACACAGAGGTGACACTACAAACGCATTTCGTCGCACGGCTGAGTGCACGCTCCAGTCTACGGACCAAAGTGAAAGTCTAACTCAGCCTTTAGAGTTGGAACCTTTGGGACATATGCGGGGTTAAGACGCAAGGTGACCTTTGACCTGTCAGGGGCTAACCTGGTATACATTGGGTGCACAGATAAAGCGTGGAGGTCACCCACACATTTAGCTGAGCAGAGAGCCAAGAGCAAAGCAGTTTTATAAGATAACAAATCTATCCAAAAAAGCTAAGTCTGATCCTCTGGACATTCAAAAAACAAAACAAAGCAAAAAGACTGTAGAAACGTTTCGTCTTTCGTCCAAAAGACTTCCTCAGTCTGAGAAGCTGTGTTCAGCTCAGTCTTATAAATAGCACCCTCCCACAGTGGATCAACCAGTTGGCTGATGACAGCCGAAACCAGCTGCTCACATGATCAAGGAGGACCATCAGCCTGATGATGGATCGTTAACACCCTGATGGTTGTTTGCTATTCACAGAGGGCTGAGTGAAACAGCATTTTCTACCTGGATTATTGAGCATGCATCAGAATAACAAATCTATCTTAATGCTGCTGAGAGGCTCAAACGGAGGCTCACACAAGGCATCCAGGACTAACTGAAGGTCCCAATCAGGGGCCAGAGTCCTGCTGGGGGGCCTTTTTCTAAGTAAGCCCTTCATGAAACGTATCATGAGAGGGTGGGCACCGGGTGTTTTACCCCCCCAGCCTTCGTGGCACGCCGAGATGGCTGACAAAAACACCTTAATGGTGGAAAATTAGCTACTTTTTTCTAGCAGGTCCTGTAAAAAGGTGAGGAGCTGGACCAGGTCACAGGAATATGAAATAATATTCCTTTCCACACACCAGGCCTCAAAAACACGCCATTTCCGAGCATAGAGAGTTTGAGTTGACTGGGCTCTCGCTCCCGGTATCGTGTTTATGACATTACTGGGGAGGCCGGAGACCATCAGCTTGTTCCTCTCAGCGGCCAGGCTGAGAGCTACCACAGTTCTGGACATGGGTGAAGGAGCTACCCGTGGGCCTGTGTCAGCAGGTCCCTGTGGGGAGGGGCAACTGCCACGGTGTCCCTGCTAACAGAGAGATCATTTCTGGGAACCACGGTTTCTGTGGCCATCTGGGAGCTATGAGGCTCAGGGAAAGAGCACCCCTCCATACACGTTCCAGCGTCACCTGGATCAGAGGGACGGGTGGAAACGCGTAATATAGCACCCCTGCTGGCCAGCTATGGGCCAGAGCATCTGTTCCCAGCGGAGCATCTGTTTCCTTCAGTGAGAAGTATATGCCTAGTGCGTGCTGGTTTTGCAGGCTAATAGATCGACGGATGCCCGCCCGTATCGTGACCAGATCTGGTCCACGATACATGGATTCAGTCTCCACTCTGAGGCTAGCAGTGGCCCTCTTGAGAGGGTGTCGGCCCCGTGGTTTAGCTCGCCCGGGATGTGTGTCGCTCTCAGTGACAATATTCGGGGACTGCACCACGTGAGCAGTTTGTGTGTCAGGCTGAGGAGGGGTCGGGACCTTGTCCCCCCTTCTCTGTTGATAAAGGACACAGTGGTTCTGTTGTCCGATTTTATCAGGACATGTTGTTTTGTGATCAGTCCCTTTTTGGAAAAGTGTTTCACAGCCAGAAAAACAGCCTTCAATTCTAGGAAGTTGATGTGGAGTCTCACATCCTGCTGTTTCCAGAGCCCTTGGGCATTCTGGTTCCTGCAAAATGCTCCCCAACCTCTCTTCAAAGCGTCTGTTGTGATCACCACACGAGACAGTACTCTTCCCAGCGGGATGCCTGTTGTGAACACAGAAGGATCCCTCCAGGGTTCCAGGGCTGTCATGCACTCTGAGCTGATCAGTATTTTCCCTACCAGCCTGAGGGAGGCAGGGCGCGTTTGTTTGTTTAGCCATACCTGCAGAGCTCACATTTTTAATAATGCTCGAGGCACGCAGGGAATGGCTGCTGCCAAAAGATCCAGCAGGCGTTGGCAAAGCTTCAGAGACACTCTCTGGTCCAGCTGGAAGCGAGCCAAGCAGAGTCGGATGGAAGAGATTCGTTCCCCTGAGAGCCGTGCTCTGTACAAAATGGTGTTGACCTGTACACCGAGAAATACAATAATCTGCGAAGGAGTCAACTCACTTTTCTGCAGATTTATCACAAAGCCCAGATCCTCCAGGTGCGCCATCACTATCCGTGAGTGCAACTGGGCTTGTGTTCTGCTCTTGGCCAGAATTAAAAGTTTGTCGAGATAATTCATAATCCTGACCCCTTGACCCCTGAGCGGGGCCAAGGCTGCATCCAGACATTTTGTAAATGTGCATGGTGCAGTTTTTAGCCCGAAAGGTAAAGCCGTGAATTCGTAAGCTTTCCCTTCGAATGCAAAGCGAAGATATTTTCTGTTTCTTCCAAATGCTCACGTGGAAAAAAGCATATTTTAAATCCACTGTGCATGCGTGATCTCCCAGTCTCACAGACTGGATCACCTGTCTTAACATGAGCATTTTGAATTTGTAAGTTTTTATTCTCTTGTTCAACGCTCTGAGATCCAGGATCGGTCTCAAGGTCTGATCTCATTTGGGCACAAGGAAATACTTGCTGAAGTGGCCGGAGTGTATATTGTGTTTTGGAACATTTATCACCCCTTTTTGCAACATTGTTGATATCTCCTCTCTTAAAACGTGTGCACGGTCTGGTGTTATGTTTGACTGTAGCACCCCGTTGAACGGGGGCGGCCGCTTGTGGAACTGCAGCCGTAGGCCTCGACACACTGTCGTCATGACCCACGAGTTTGGGTGACACGCCCTCCAGGCCTGCGCGTGCGCAGTGAGCCTGTGAGACATGTTTATTGTGGGTTGTGTATGCGTTGTGGGTGCAGGAGAGGGAGCATTTGCCTCCCCCCGCATGGCCCTGGACGTGCTGACCTGTCCGCCAGCGGACACCGTGAAGTCTGTTTGCTCCAGACAGACCCCAGACGCCCCGCTGGGGCTTATTGTCTTCTGACCTAACACCTTGTGTTCCACGAGGGAGGAGGGGTGCTTACCCTCTCCCTTCATCGTGACTGTTTTCACAAAAATTGTGCCGTTGTATTTTTTTTTTAGTCAAGAACCAGGGTAGTTCGTGCTTTTGGTACTTTATTTTTGTGCTTTGAACACCAAAAACCTGTTTTATTTACACATTTGTCAGAAACACCTTGTTTTGTGCACACAGAAATGTCACCAGCTTTTTGTAGGTTTTTACATATAAAGTCTGGGTTTAAAAGTCTTGGTTCCCGTACCACATGGGCGGATGCACCTTCAAAACTGAGAAGTGGTCCCGTTTCATCAGGCCAACTTCTGTCTTCTGTCCCGGTTCGCTGAGGAGGTTCTCGACGGAACCGCTTGGCGAGGAACAAACCTGTTCCTGGTCCAGGACTAGCCAGCCTGAGGTGGCCCTGCTGCGGGTCTCTGCCGTTGCTCCCCATCATAAGCTGGTCTTTTTTGTGGGGGACGGTGTGTGGATGAGCAGTGGCGAGGCTGCACAGGTCTGCTCCCGCTGGAGTCTCTGGGGGGTGCAAAAGTCTTTCTCGGCATTCCCTCTCGCAGTGCCTCAGCCTGCTTTGCCTTTGCTCCAGCCTGCTCTGGATGCGCTCCAGAGCTCCCCCGAAGAGTCCCGTAGGCTCGATCGGGTGGTGGAGGAACGGGAACCACTGGAACCTCCGGCAGGTCTGTCAAAGTCAGCCCCAGGTGGCGCTGGGCGATGACCACTTCAGCCATGCATCTCCCCTGAGCGATGGCCACGGTCCCCATCATGCGGAGGACGAAGTCCGTCGCCTTGTGGGCTTCCTCCAGGATGTCCGTCGCAGCCTGCTTGTTTGTCGTTACCTGGAGCTCCTGCAGCTTCTCTGCCAAGTAAGCCTGCATCATGGCCGAGGCATTCATGGCGCGGACCGCGAGGCCCTGAGCTCGATAACATTTTTTGAGTTGGGAGACCGAGGCGCGGCAGGCCTTGCTGGACAGAGTCGGCTTTGCGCCCGACGTCCTGGGGGCCAGGTGATCCGCCAGCGTGTCCTCTATCTGCGAGACGTTGGCGATTCCTGCTGCCTCCATTCCGGCGACGTAGAGGAACTGGGAGAGCAGCAGCAGCATGGGAGCCCATGGTTCAGCCCAGGTGCGAGTGAGCTCCGTCAGGAAATCCGGAAAAATCGGCATCCTGTGCCTCGTGGCCGACTGCTGTTTGGCAAAGAAATAATTCCCCGCCAACCTCGTTACCTGTTGGCGAGATGGGGGTTCTGGCCAGCTGATTCGCAGCGTGTCCGCCGCTCTGTGACACAGGTCAAACAGAGCGGGGATGGAGACATCTGTCTCTGGCTGAGCTGCCGTCGGGTTCTGGGAGAAGTCTTCTTCTTCCCCGTCGTCCCCGTTCTCAGCTTCGTCGTCTGAAATCTTACCCGAGGCTGTTAGCGAGAGCTCGTCTGCTCGTAACAGGCTTCTCGTGTCGAACTCGGCGGTGGAGTCCCCGACGGGGGCCGCCATGTCCATACTGTCTCCCCAGTCAGCTTGTCCGCTGTCCTCCAGGTCCACGGCCTCGAGCTCCTGTGTGGGAGTGAGAGCCTCTGTGAGGTCTGGGTCGTGCGCCGCCGTGGAGTCGCCCATGGCCTTGACCACGATGTCCACTCGACGCTTCCTCACAGTTTCAGGCATCTGGCTGCAGTGAGGGCAGGACTTGGGGGATTCCAGCGCTGTCTTAGCGTGCAACATCCCTAGGCAGACAGGACAGGCCTGGTGGGTGTCCATTGCCGAAAGGGAGTAGCCGCAGCCGCTGGGGCAGGCCCGGGAGCTGGGGCTCGCTGGCCTGCTGGTCTTCTTAGAATTTTATGGTTTTCACTTTCCCTTCTCTGGAGCCATGGCTGAGAAAGGTTGAGCTCGTTAGCAGTGCTAACGTGGTCCGGAGACGTCTTCTTCGTTGCGTCGCTTTCGCTGGCTAGCCTGCTACTCGTTAGCAGGGTAGCGGTGTGACATAGTTAGCGCCGTCGAGCGAAGCAGCCGCGAAGAGAGAAGAAAAAACCTCGAGGTTAAATAAAAGAGGCTGGACTAGCTTTCACTAGCCCAGCAATACGCAGGAAATTTCTCTGTACGCTCAGTGTAGGGAGCGAGCTCACCTCCGGTTGAGCGATGTCGTTACAGAGAGTCCCATGAAGTTCAGGTGTAAGCGAGGTGAAGGGCAAAAAGAGGAAGTAGGATGGGCGCACGCATCTTTATACCAAGAGGGCGGGTTCTCTGTGGTGACGCTGACGCCCACCTGCCTCTTAAAGAGGCGTGATTGTATTACTTCAGGTGAACCGCGCGGCGGCGCAATTCCCATAGTCATGTGTTGCACCGAGTGACTGACTGATAAGGGAACACAGATTTTATCGTCTATCTTTGCCTTTCATTGGCCGGTGTTGAAAGGTAAGAAAAAAGGCTCTGCCTCGCCGGCTCATTTGTAGTTTCCTAGTCAGTTTGTGATTATTTTCCTGGTTCTGTTGTAATGGGACATTGTGTTTGTCCTGGAAAACAAAGTGCTTGTTGAACAAAAAAAGCCCTCAGTGTGGAGTGCACTATGTGGCTCAAAGGCTCCCCATTTAGCTGTAAATGTCAAACTATTCTATAGAACAGATTATAAAAGTGTTGCACACCGTAAGCAAAAAAGGATGTAGCATTTTAAACAAAGGTTTATGGGAGCCACTGGTCTATTTAGATGGTTTTACTAGTTTCCTCTAGGTGCAGGGACGTGCCGAATATCTTTATTATACTTCCTGCCTAAAGGTCAAAGCGACCACAATGTTTTGTTGCTTATGTCTATGGGTGCATGTGCATGTTCATGTCTGTTGGCAAAATATCTTATTAACCACAGGAGGGTTTTAATTGAAACGTGCAGAAAGTAACCACTGGATAAACATCTACAACTGATTAACACAGGAGCTAAGCCAAGTGACTGTAGAAACACAACAATGGCTTTAATTCAGTTAATTTTACAAATATTGGACAAAGATGTAGGGTAGTTGTAGCTGAGAGTTTTTTCCAACACAGATTCTGTTCCACTTCGTTATTTTTTCAAGCTTTGATCAACATTTCGACAGTACAACGCTGTCATTTCTTAAAGTTTGGCATGAAAGGCAGTGGGCAGTTTACATTTATTATAGGAATGATGGATCTTGAATGTAATTTTATGAAAAAATCTTTGACGATCAAGAATGAAAAATTAAAATAAGCAAAAAAAAAAAGAGTTCATGTTCTGGCAGTGGTGTAGAAAGCAAACATCCTCACGGAATCATTGCATGTCCTGAAAGACTCCAGGTGAAGTTGAAGATTTCAACCAAGTTCAGTCAGTTCATCTGGATGGTTTCGTTTTTTGTTGTTGAGATGTTTTGTCTTTCAACCAAAGGACTTCATCAATCTGAGGAACCACAAACAAACTCAGACACAAAAGCAGCACACTACTATACTGGGCCAACCTGTTTGCTGGTGATAAGATGGATTCTGGGGCCTGCCCTCTCCACCGTCAACTCCTCTGAGGCAACCATAGTCAAAGTGGTTCAAAACATCAAAGTTCATGCTCAATAATCCAGGTGAAAAATCCAATAAAGTTCAGTCAGCTCATCTGAGCGGTTTCTTTTGTTGTTGTTGTTGTTGAGATGTTCCATCCTTCATCCATAGGACTTCTTCAATCCGAGGAGCCACAAACAAACTCAGTCCCAGAAAACGTTTTTTGAAACAAACAATATAACTCATCATTACTCATAAAATATTTATCCTACACAACTAAAAACATATATGCATAGCATACATTTTGAAATGTTTTTATTTTATTATTTCATTTTTATTAATAAAAAAAAAAAGTCTTCAATGTAAAATGGTCCAGAAGTTCCAGTGGGGCGGCGCCCTAGCGCCCCCTATTGGCCGGCCGCCCCTGCCCACAAGCATATTGATGTCTTTCGAGCTCGGCTTGCTTTTCTTCTAAATTCTGCTGGTCAATTACTCATTGTCTTTCGAGCTAGGCTTGCTTTTCTTCTAAATTCTGCTGGTCAATTACTCGCTGTCTTTCGAGCTCGGCTTGCTTTTCTTCGAGCCGTCTTTCGAGCTTCTGACGTTCTAGCCTTTGTAGTTCAGCTGTTACTCTTTCTTGCTCCTCCATTACTGCTAACACTTCCTTGGATGCAGCTGCCTCTGCCTCTGCCTCTGCTTCCAGTTTCTTGCTTAGTTGTGAGCATGATTGAAATGAACTACCTTTAGACTTTTGTGATCTTGACCTTGACGTAGTGCTTTCAGATCCTAAGCATGATCCTACATCTGGCCACGGATCTTCTTCGCTTTCTACAAAGTCTCCCTGTAGCTGTTTTTCAGCTCTTTTGACAATGTATGTAGAAAGTGAAGTACATGCATCAACTTTACGCCTTGTGTCTGCATCAGGAGGTTGTATTTGTCGCATTTGGTCGTAGATGGTTTGTACGTTTGTGCAGGTGGTGTTTAAGTCTTTAATCAGCTCCTTTAATTCACTATCAGAAGCTTTCCTTCTTAGTGTTGCTTTGCTCAGTTTTGCATCACATTTCCATCTTTCAAAGGCGGCTACATATTTGTTTTGAAGGCTCCTGAGTTTCTCCTCCTGAAGCTCTTTGCCTCCTTCTGTTAATGTTCTTAGCCTTTCGCTTCTACGAACAGTCTGTGTGTCTGGGATTTGCTCATTAACATTTTCTTCTACTTCAGTATGTGGAACAGCTTCTACCCTGAGGCTGTTAGACTCATGAATAAATAAAAATAAAATAAAAATAAACACTGCAAAATATCACATCATACTGATGCTGATCTGTTTTCTTGTTGCTGTGTTCATCTGTGTTCATCTGTGACCATCTGCTCATACAAACTCATGTTCGTGCTGCTGTTTATTCCCACTATATTAGGCTTAGTGTATTACTAGTTGATGTTTTTCTTAGTTAGTTCTCGATGTTATTACTGTTTTTCTCTTTCATTTGTTGTTGGATGTAACTGGGACCTCGTGTACATAATCTCGTTTTCATCTCATGTACCACATGCGGTGCAAATGACAATAAAGACTCTCTGACTCTGACTCTGACTCTCTCTCTGATACAGCGTGGAGCTCTTTATGATCCTTGTCGGTCATCTTGTGAGTCTGGATAGATTTCACTCAATGTGCTATGTTCAAATTATAATACTCTTTCAAACTTGTAACTTACAACTTAACTATTACCTTGTGATTACTGTTACCTTATACTTTAACTAATGAGCTTCACTCTTAGTACAGATGTGCTTCAGCTTCAGGAACTTTGTAAATTTCACACTTAAGTTTGATTCTAAGCAAAACACAATTGTTTCCTTAAATCACTTTGAAGTCCAGTAGAAATTAGTTATTATTTGACAAAGTTGTTATAGACTTATTGTTGCTTTGAACTTAACCTTTAGCTTAAACACTTATTCTATTTAAACAATGTCCTTTGTTAATTTCCACCTTATTCACACTTAATTTGATTTTAAACAACACAAATTATTTTCTTAAACAACGATACATCACTTTGAAGTCTAGTAGAAATTAGTTATTCTTTGACAAAGTTGTTACAGAGACTTATTGTGGCTTTGAACTTAACCACTTATTCTGTTTAAACACTGTCCTTTTGTTAATTTCCACCTTTACTTCAGTTGCATTTGCTGGGCTGGGCTGCTTGTGTGCGTTGCTAGGAGGTGGCGCCCTCTTGAGTTTGTACCACCGCAGTATCATCTTCAGCTGCACACATGGCTTTGCTTTCTCGCCGGCAGGTGGCGGTAGAGTTTTTCACTGTAGCTTCTCTCAATGGCTGTGTCTCAATTCAGGGGCCATAGATATAATNATTCAGAAAGGCGAGGAAAAGTTTGGAACAGATACAAGACACTTCGTCGAAAGACACTTCTACGTGGATGATGGATTGATTTCGCTTCCCACTGAATCAGCAGCCATCGATCTGCTCAAGCGAACACGTGAATCCTTGGCTGAGTCCAACCTCAAGCTCCACAAAATTGCCTCAAACAGTGTCTCGGTCATGCAAGCCTTCGAACCAGAAGATCTGGCATCTGGCATCAAAGACTTGAGTCTCGGTGATGACCCTCTACCAGATCAAAGAAGTCTAGGGATGTGCTGGGACATAAATACTGACTCATTCACATTCAAGGTAGCTGTCAATGACAAACCCTACACCCGCCGCGGGGTTCTCTCAGTAATTAACAGTATCTTTGACCCCTTGGGACTTGCATCTCCAGTCACAATAAAAGGCAGACTTTTGCTACGTGAACTGTCAAATGGAGTTGGAAACTGGGATGCTCCTCTTCCTGCAGATAAAATGGACACATGGGAAACATGGAAATTATCCCTCCAAGATCTGAGCAGCCTTAGAGTGCCACGCTGCTATGTGCCAACATCCCTTTCCAAGTCCACTTACACTGAATTGTGTGTCTTTTGTGACGCTTCAAGTTGGGCTATTGCAGCAGTAGCATACTTGAAAACAGTCAATGCAGAGGGACAGTGTGAAGTTGGATTTGTACTTGGAAAGGCAAAACTTTCACCACAACCAGAACCTACAATACCTCGCCTGGAACTCTGTGGAGCAGTTCTAGGAGTGGAGATAGCAGAGCTCATTCTGGAAGAACTCGACCACAAACCAAACGCCGTTAAATTCTACTGTGACAGCAAGGTGGTTCATGGGTACGTGTACAACAACACAAAACGCTTTTATGTCTACGTACATAATCGAGTTCACAGAATACGCCAGTCTACATCCCCTGAGCAGTGGCATTATGTTGCATCAGAGCAGAACCCAGCCGATCTAGCTACCAGGTCAATACCTGCGCCCCAGCTCATGGACACAATGTGGTTTAAAGGACCAGACTTCCTTTATAAACTACCTGAACCAAAAACGCATGAGTTGTTTGAGTTGGTCGAACCTGAAGTGGATGCTGAAATCCGCCAAATTGCTACTTTCACCACGCAGGTTCAAGAGAATAGACTCACACCAGAACGTTTCCAACGCTTTTCAAAATGGAAATCACTGGTTCGTGCCATCGCCTTCTTAATTCACCAAGCTTGTTCTCACTCATCAAACAACATGTCAAATCCTTCATGCAAGGGCTGGCATGAATGTAGACAGCCACGCTCTCCAAAGGAGCTGGATGCTGCCAGTAATCTCATTCTCAAGTCTGTTCAGAAGGATGCTTTTCCTGACGAATACACTTCTCTCCAAGCCAATCAAACTGTCCACAGCTCAAGCTCTATCGTAACTCTTGACCCCTATATGGATGAAGGCCTCATAAAAGTTGGGGGTCGCCTCAAACATGCTTCACTGGACGTAGCATACAAGAATCCAATCATTCTCCCAAGCAAACACCATGTGTCGAAGTTGCTTGTCCTGCACTATCACGCCATGGTTGTGCATCAAGGAAGGCAGTTCACAGAAAGTGCGGTTAGGCAAGCCGGTCTGTGGATTGTAGGATGCAAAAGACTGGTCTCGTCTGTCATCCACCACTGCATAACGTGCAAGAAACTCAGGGGAAAACTAGAGACTCAAAAGATGCCAGATCTTCCACCTGAGAGGCTCAACACTTGCCCCCCATTTTCATATGTTGGGCTGGACGTGTTTGGTCCCTGGTCAGTGGTCACTCGACGCACACGAGGTGGGGCAGCACAAAGTAAGAGGTGGGCAATACTTTTTACATGCATGACCACAAGAGGTGTACATATTGAAGTTATAGAATCTATGGACACTTGCAGCTGCATAAACGCAATACGCAGATTTTTTGCAATACGAGGTCCAGCAAAACAAATGCGATCAGACAGGGGCACCAACTTCATTGCAGCAAGTGTGGAGCTTGATATGACTCAATCAAGAAAAAACCCTCCCAACATTGTCAACTATCTTCACGCCAACGGTTGCACATGGGAGTTCAATCCCCCACATGCCTCCCACATGGGTGGCGTCTGGGAAAGGATGATTGGGGTAACTCGCAGAATACTGGATTCCATGCTCCTGCTGAACAAACACACCCGTCTGACACATGAAGTGCTTTGTACCCTAATGGCTGAAGTATCGTCTATAGTCAATGCAAGACCCCTGGTTCCTATCTCAACGGATCCCTCCTCACCATTCACTATGTCCTGCAATGATACTGACTCAGAAGCAGCACGTTCCTCCTCCACCAGGAGAATTTTGTGGAAAAGACATGCTCAAAAGCCAGTGGAAGCAAGTGCAGGTCCTCGCCAATGAATTTTGGAGACGCTGGAGGGAGGAATATCTCAACACCCTCCAATCAAGACGCAAGTGGCATAGATCACAACGCAACCTTCAGCAAGGCGACATTGTGTTGTTGAAACAACATCAAGCACACAGAAACGAATGGACAATGGCCATCATCACAACAGCTTTTCCAAGCAGTGACGGAAAAGTCAGAAAGGTGGAAGTGAAGACATCATCTCAGGGCATCTCTAAGACTTATTTGCGTCCCATCTCAGATGTTGTTATGCTCTTAGAGACTGACGTGACTGATAAAAAGTAGTGGCATCAGTGACGCCAGGCGGGGAGTGTTCTGCCCAAGGCTGGAAGTTGGACATTTCTTAATAATTTAGTTTGAAAAATAAGAAAAAAGAACTTCCACAGTGTTGATCTATCTGTATTTTGTTTTGAAGGAGAATTTTGAGATGGCAGTGCATTGTGGGTAGCAACAGCAGTTAGAATGTTCCCTAACAACGGCAGTTAATCTTCCCTAGCAACAGAAGTTGGGAAAACGTTTTTGCAGAGAGAAATCCTGTCTGTTAATGTATAAATTTCACCTCCTGAGTCATCAATCTTTTCTTTCACCTCCGAAAGCAATGGCTGTAAGTTCAATCTGTGATCTGTTTGGTGTTATATGTTTTTACTAGTTTATTTTGAGATCGTTTTCTGAGTGTGTTTATTCCAGTAATTAGCCATGTCCCAATGTAATGGTCACGCTAATGTAGCTGTTTCTGTTTTTTGTTTGTAGTTTCACTCAACCTTTCATCGAGCTACCATACCTTTGTAAAAGGCGTAATAAAGGAGCAAGACGCTCAGCTTCCTGGCTCATGAGAATTGAGTTTGGCTTGCTGTTAATCTACGTTAACATACACAGCGTATTTAACACGTAGTGATAACAGTACATCTATAATGAAAAGAAATTACCACAAAAATTGTAAACGATAAAGAGGCAAGCAGAGCAAGTAGATATGGTATTACCATTGATTGATAATTGGTGTCCTTTTTAAAGAAAGGTATTTAAAATTGGTCTCAACCAGGGGCGGCCGGCCAATAGAGGGCGCTAGGGTGCAGCCCCACTGGAACTTCTGGACCATTTTACATTGAAGACTTAATTTTTTTTAAATAAAAATGAAATAATAAAATAAAAAAAATTCAAAATATATGCATACATGTATATGTTTTTAGTTGTGTAGGATAAATATTTTATGAGTAATGATGAGTTATATTGTTTGTTTCAAAAAACGTTTTCTGATTGGTGACGTATTTCCTGTTTTGGGGTGCATGGATCTTATCCATAGACTGTCGTTATAAATGGCGCATGCGCGGTTATTCCACAACGTTACAAAACAATGGGAAGATGCTGGGTGCAGTTTTCATCGCCCTGAACACGTCCAACGTGAGCTCTACCTACCGATCGCATATTTCCGTCCGTTTGATTTATTTTATTTAAAAAAATTCTGGAAAATGAGCCGTGACTCAAGCAGGCTTGCTCAGGTCAGTTTTAAATCATTGAAAGCCCTTTATCTAATCTAATGTCTATTTGCATTTATGACTGATATGCCTTTCAAATTTTAGATGGCTTTTTGTGAAAAAAGCCTTCATCTGACTGTTTATTCTAAATGTGCACCTACAAGTCTACACGTTTTTAAAGCCATGCTTTTCCTGTTTGTGAACCTCGGATTTGTCTTAGTGCTACATATTGATCAACAATGTGCGCCCCAAAATGGTGGCAAACCAAAAGGCCACCCATCACTTTATGCGGTATGCATTCTTCTAACAGTACAACATTCTGGCACATATTCCCCTTCTATTTGGCTTGAAAAAAGGGTAGCAAATGGTAAAAGCCTCTGGCAGTGGACTCACAAGGACATGGTCAAATAATGCGAGCCTAAAACGACGAAAATATAAATGTGTTGCTGAAATCATGTTGGATTTTCCACATGTGTGGTTAAAATAAATTATTCTAGCATATTTCTGCTGGAAGACTAACGGAATTGTCTCTGCAATTTTGCAAGTTTCCAGAATTATGGGCTAGATATTAAATTGCCTACACAGCACTGCAAGGCTTAACATTTTTGTGGCAACGTCAATGGACTTCAATGTTTTCACAGCATGAATGCAAACCATCTTCTCTATACTGTACTCAGGTAAAAACATTTTAAATTAATCTTAATGTTTTGCGTTTTACATATTTAAATTTTTTTTTCCTTCAAATACGTCTGTAGACTCTTACCAAACAAATATCTGTCTTAAGATGTCTTTCCCAGAGGACTGCAAGAAATGAAATACCTTTAGGATAGTTTGCACAAACTTCTTATCCATCTTATGCAAAAATGTAATAAAAATATGTGTTTTGCTTGAAGTCCTGTTCAAATTCTTAAATCCTCAGTGAGTGGAAATATTTACTGTGTGGTTTAAGCAGGGTGGGTCAATCCAAATCCATGGTCTCTCTGCAAGTCAAAAGTAACAGCATCAGTATTCAGTTTTATTTTTAGCACTGTTTTCCGAGACAAACTGCCTTTTTGTTTCCTTCAGGGCCACTGTTCTGCTTTAACATCAAATGTGTCAAATGTCTGTCAACTGTAGATGGAAATTTAAAGGGACTGTTTTGTCAAGTTCTAAAAGATCAACAGCAACTTTTTAAACCACATCTGACATCAATTAGAACTCAAAAATGTTTTGTTTTATGACCTTGGTGTCAGTCTGTATTGGTTACTTTAAAACAGTGGTTCCCAACCCAGGTCCTTGAGGAACACCATCCTGTTTGAGTGGTTTCTCTGCTCCAAAACACCTGATTCAGTAATTTAATTACAGAAGCATGTTAATCACCCATTGATTTAAATCAGATGTGTCAAACCAGGGAAACAACTAAAACATCATGCAGGATGGTGTTCCGCAAGGACCAGGGTTTGGAACCATTGCTTTAAAATACCAAAAACAAAAAAGGCTTCAGAACTATCTTTGCCAGTTTGGACAAAGTAAGATTTCTTTTTTTTTTTTACGTTCATACAAAAACAAATACAAATCTAAAATAATACAGAGGAATAAACTATGTTGAGGATGTTACAGTGAAGTTTTTACAGGTTTTTGAAATCAATCTTTATGAAGCCCAAGAGTACTGTACCACATAGAGCACTTTATACACTTGTTGACAAACTAACACAGAAACACAACAATCTATAGCAATCGCCCGAACAAGAAAATACCTTGTTTAAACTTTGACCTTGAATTGAGACATTGATCTTGACGCTGGGGTGCGCATCTGTATAGGCAACTAACTGTACACACATATGATGGGTCAAGTGTCTATTCAAGACAATAAGAAGAAACAAAGTTTGAGTATTTACTACTGTAGTGATACACACCTTTCCACTGAATCTCACTGAAACACATTAACGCTGATTTATTTTATTAATTTGAATCAAGACACAAATTAAATCACAAGAGACTCTCTTATTATTTCACTTTGTGTTAATTCAATTATATCAAATGAATAACCTTGTGTTAAGTGAGCATTATTGAATTCAATGTTATTATGAATGTGTAATGATGCAATTTTTCTCTGAAACCTGCAGTGAAGATACAGTGACACTGTTTATCTCATTTGGTTTGAATTCAGGACAATAATCACTCACAAGAGACTCCTTTTACCCTTTTAATTTGTTCTAATTCAAATATATCAACAGAATAATCAGTCATTTTATGATCAGGTGTTAATATGCTGGGTTATTTCTTCATATGATGATGTTCAAACTGTGTCTTAGTCAAAGAACTCTGTCTAAAGTTGAGAAATATGTCAAAGTTAAAGTTTTGTCACTGGCAAGAATAAAATTAAAGTTTAAGGAATATTTACCTACAGATACAAAGTAATACGTCATCTCATTACTTGTTCTGTTGTTCCAAAATTGAATCTGTCGACGTTAAGTTTATATGAAAATTTATCAGAACCAATTCGTTATACACATGTTTGATGTAATTTTATGATTCTGTAAATAAATGATTCATCTCCTGGTGAATCGACATACATTAACGTTTCATGCCTGTTACATCCCATCTGACCACACAATTTATTTGTAATTCCTTAAAAAGAGAGAACTCGTGAAATAATTGTTGATAAGGTTGCGTCAGGTATAACCTGCCAATCCTTACATTTGGTGTATTGGACGGCTCAGTAAATCTGAACCCCCTTATACAACTACCAAGACATTGGCACATTGTGTGTCCGCGTGGCCTAGGATTGATAAAATACTCTATAATTTTTCTTCTTCTTTCGGCCACTCCCTTCCTGAGGAGTTGCCATTGCAAACTAACTAAGACTTGGCAAGTGTTTTTATGCTGGACACCCTTCCTGACACAATCACAGACACCACCAAGCTACTACAGTCCTCTGTCTGGAGTAGAGAGCTGTCAACTAGGGTTCCTGGGGCAGCAGATGGTGGGGTTAAGGGCCTTGCTCAAGGGTCTTGCTCAAGGGCCCAGAGTGAGGAAAATGAGGGTTAAGGCAGGATTGGGTGTTTTGACTTTCCCACCCACATTTGTTTCACTGAAGCCCCTTTTATAAGTCAAATCCGCGCAATTGCCGCACAGACCAATCCGGCTTTAATACTCCCCGGGTCATTCATAAGACCACAGTTGAAGGCGGGCAGGTCCCGCTCACATAAACGTGTTCATTTGTCCTTGGGTGTCATGAAAGGCGCTTTTAAATAAAATGATTATTATTATTATTATAATAAATGAAGCCGCAGCGCGGCTCCAAAAGAGGCGTGGAGCAGAACTCAGCTGAGCATGAACTGGACCGCGACGTATTTATTGTGGGACAGACGTCAGACGTTTACAAGTTGTCGTTTTGTGTCATTTTTAATATTTCCTCAGTAATAAATCTACTGTCTCCCTCCAGCACACGCACACACACAGCTCCTCCGCTGCTCAGAGAGAGAGAGAGAGAGAGAGAGAGAGAGAGAGGGAGGGAAAAAAGAGCGAAACTAACTTTTACAAGTTGCTGTTTCGTGTCATTTTTAATATTCCCTTGTTAATAAATCTGCTTGTTGATTAATCCTGCGGTCGCTCACTGATATCATCATATTCTGAGCGCGGATCCACGGGTTGCATTCACAAGTGGGTCTGCCCGGCTCGGGTCCAGATCTGACACTACCTCTGCTCGCGGATCAGGGGCGCATCAGAGGCGAGTAAAATTTACTCGCCAATCCGCCTTCGTGTTTTTTCTGAATGCTCGTTGGAGGACTGAACGTGGCCCCAAGATGGCGGCGCGTGCAAAGGCTGCGGCTTCTCTCTCTCCCGACAACACGGTGTTTTCGTCTTCTTTGTCCTGCATGCCGCAATGTGCCGGCACGTCTTCGTCATGTTTACGTGTTCAAGAACGCAAGTATAGCCGTGAGTTCCTGCTTGATGTCGGAAAAACCGCTCATTTGGGAATAAACAGTGACCTCCAGGAGAAGCTACGTGAGCTGGAAGAGAAGCTAAACGAGTTTCGTGACTGCGGCCTGCTCTGGAAGCCAGCCCCGAGCCTCAATTCATCACGCCCGCCGTGGGAGCGCCACAAGCGGCTGGACAGTAAGCGGAAGCCGGCCCTGAGCCTCCCTTCTTCGCGGCCGCCGTGGAAGCGCCACAAGCGGCTGGACAGAAAGCGGAAGCCGGCCCTGAGCCTCCCTTCTTCGCGCCCGCCGTGGAAACGCCACAAGCGGCGTGACAGAAAACAGAAGCGGGGTAAACGCGGAGGTGTCAGAGCTAGGCTAGCAGCTAGCCCACACAAACCGGCGATCCCATCCATGGTTTTGGCTAACGTGCGCTCCTTGGACAATAAACTGGATTATATACGCCTGCTACGAACGACACAAAAGACTGTGAGAGACTGCTGTGTGTTTGTATTCACGGAAACGTGGCTCAACAACAACGTTCCGGACCATGCTGTCCAGCTAGGGGAGCTAACATGCTACAGAGCGGACCGAACCCCCGAGGGAGGTAAGACAAGGGGAGGGGGGCTCTGTGTTTACATCAACAAAGCATGGTGCCTGGATGCTGCTGTGGTCTACAAACACTGCTCACATTTAGTGGAGTTCATGACTATTAAATGCAGACCGTTCTATTTACCGAGGGAGTTTACAGCTGTTTTGATTGTTGCTGTATATATCCCTCCAAGCTCCAACAGCAAAGTTAGAAGTGAGGCTTTGAATGAACTATATCTGCACATCAGTGAGCAACAAACAGCCCATCCTGATGCTTTTCTCATCACGGCTGGTGATTTCAACCATGCAGATTTAAAGAGTGTATTTCCAAAAACATACAAAAACATAAACTTTGCAACAAGAGGAAACAACACACTGGACCAAGTTTACACCACCATGAAAAATGCCTACAGAGCCCTCCCCCTCCCCCACATTGGTGCTTCTGACCATATCTGTGTTATGCTAAAGCCAGCATACAGGCCGCTGGTGAAAGTCACAAAACCAGTCCGCAAGCAGATACGAGTGTGGCCAGAGGGGTCTTCAGAGGCACTCCAGGACTGTTTTGACACCACAGATTGGGGTATGTTCAA
>JBBPBX010025618.1:0-38743 GCA_038048925.1 Garcialebias charrua
GCTAGTCAGTCTGAAAGCATTGCAGAGCCCCTTAATAATCATCATTCACGACGAGAGATTAAGCCAGTCATTCGGCTCAGTTATGACAGGCCTGGACATTCTTTCGACGAGCCATTAGTGATAGTACACCGTGGAGTAAGAATCACCATTGGAAGAAGGAGCCATGCCCCTGTGGTCCAGTGTGTGCCTCCTCTAGTTTAGCTTGGGGTTTTTATGACAAGTAATTTAGCCAACAAGGGTAAATTGAATTGTTCTGCGTAGATAGTCCGATGAGGGCATCTGGACTTTTAGAAGGGGGAGGATGTAACCCCTTGGGTTATACATATACAGTATAACTCTTTTTTCCTACACACCTTAAACATGTTCTTACATGCAATGCATTGTAGGCCTTTTTACTTTAAACAGTAATAATCGCCTTTTACTTAATCTGGCTAATGTTTTGCACTCACATATTGGAGGTTTTACACACTGTAAAAGTCCTTAACATTATAGTATGTACAAGTATTTTCAATTGGCTTAAAACACCCAGTAAATGTAGCGTTTTTGTTAGTAACTGTTATTTACCACTGCCAGTAAATGCATCGTTTCACTTGTTGCTACCCTGCTGGTCTGTCGAGGGCAAAATCAAGTTTAAGCAATTTGATTGGCTGTGGTGGTCTGGGGTGAGAGCGTTTAAGTAATTTGATTGGCTGTAAAGATCTGGGGTGACAGTGTTTATGCAATTTGATTGGCTGTGAGGGTCTGGGGGAAAAAGCGCTGCTGGAGGTGTGAGAGAGAGTTGGTGGGCAGCCGTTGATGAACAGGTTTGGATCAATACCGCTGGGACTTTTTGTTTTAGCTAACATTGAAGCTACAAAACTTTTCCCTGGACGTTTTTGTCTGTTTTCTGGAGCCACTGAACCGGACCACGCTCAGCGTATTGCTTGGAAGTGGAGCTGCTGACCCAAACCACGCTCGTGAACAGGAAAGTGCCGTTGGACTGAAGTTGGAGCAGTTTCATTGCCGTTATTCCAAACTGGTAATCCATGGTGGGGGTGAGTAACCCATTCCTCGCTGTTGTTCTGGGAGCCGCCATCTCTGGAACTGCTATTCTGAGGATGATATCTCACTGAGTCCCTTCAGGCCTGCAACGTTTTAGAGCTAACTGACTGCTTTGTTAAGTCAAGAGACTGAAAAGTGTGGTTAATTCACTCAGCCTTGCCTGCTGATTTTTTGAGACTGAAAAGTGTGGTTCATTCATTCAGCATTGCCTGCTGAAGTTTTGAGACTGAAAAGTGTGGTTCATTCATTCAACCTTGTTTGCTGATTTTTTGTTGTTGTTATATGTATTCTGTTTGAGGGGTTGTTTTGTACAGTTCTGAGACAGTTTGGTTGCACTAACTGTACTAAATGTTTAACTGTGCTCTAATGTGCATTGCCCTACTGACCAGTACAGTTTATTAAACTGGTATGTTTTTTCAACTTTACTATTTTTCCTATTCCTTCCGTATTTAGTATAATGTTAAATTTGCATGTCATTTAGATTTTAGCTGGATTTATCTAGTTTTGATATTGGGCTCAGTTACACACTCTATTTACAGCATAGGCTGTCACCAAATAACACACTTATTTCATATTGTGAAGTATTTCATAGAGTGTAGGTCAGAGAAACTGGGCGCTGTTCATAGGGTAAACGTGAACAGTGGTTACATATATTTTCTGTAATACATAAATAGTATTGAGTCATTTTAATGAACAATGCTGCAGATAATACATGTTTTTATTGTGTTCACTCTGTGACACAGTTCACACGTGAACTTGTGATTCTGTGTGTCAGAATTTCAGGGATGACATGCAGAGTTAAATGTCAATAAACAAAATAAGAAAGAGGAGTTATTATACCTTTGAAAGTTTTTACTTAACACAAAATAAAACCAATGTGTCATTTTAACTGCAGTAAAAACATTTAAGTAAAAGTTGTCTGATGAAAAAAGGAGCATCAGACCTAACAAAGGAACATCTGATCATTTCAACTCTAGTTTGTCATCAACTCTAGTTAAAATACTGTCTAGTCAACCTTGTAATGGGTCAATAGTGAACAATATTTTAACTTCCTGACATCATTTTTGAAATGTAGACCCAAGTGTTGAGCCATCTCTTGTCTCCTAACATCCCATAAACTGACACATTTTAATATTGCAGCAAGAATTTATTGTTCGAGTTCAGAAGAAGTTGGTTTCAAAGTTTTTTGAGTCCAGTCTGGCTCTTTTGGGAGAGAGAATCAGTCCGTGGCACAGTGGTAATGGCAGTCGACCCCCAATCGGAAGGTCGGAGGTTCGAGTCCCGCATCCGCCCACCATGTGTCGTTGTGTCCCTGGGCAAGACACTTAACCCCGAGTTGCTCCCGGTAGGTCTGGATAGCGCCCTACAAGGCAGGCTACCACTAACGGTGTATGAATGTGTGTATGAATGGGTAGATGGCTCGTATTGTAAAGCGCTTTGGGGCTCCTCAGAGGGGGCTGGAAGGCGCTATATAAATAAGCTCCATTTACCATTTGAAGTCTTTCAATAAGGTCATGGGTGTTGTGTATCTTCTGGCTGACTCTCCGCAGTGGAATTCCTTTTGGGTGTGTTAGTGGTGCTGTGGGTGTAGCTCAATGACATATACTGTATACTAGAATATACTGTACATCATTAGTCCAGCTCTTCTTGAAGGCAGGTCTAATGTTACCTGCTTGAAGGCAGGTCTAATGTTACCTGTCCACTTTGCAGTGATTCAATGGACCAACTCCCCTCTCGACATCAGTTACTTTCAAACTAATGACAAATCAAAAAGCTGCAATATGAATGTAACTTGTAACTCAACACATTATAGAAATGTAGTGTAGTAGAAAGTACAGATACTTCATGTAAAATGTAGTGGAGTAAAAGTACCCACATTTAATTCTACTTAAGTAAAGTACAGATACATGAAAAATGTACTTAACAAAGTATTTGTACTTAGTTACATCCCACCACTGGTTGCGGGGATCGCCCATATCCAGCAATCACTGTGCGAGGGGCGGGGGGACACATTGGACAGGTCTCCAGTCCGTCAAAGGGACATAATAGAGACAAACAAAACAACCATTCACTCTCTCTAACCCAGGGACAATTTAGAGTTACCAATGCTTGCTTGAGAGTTCTGTGATGGAGTTAAACTCAAAGCAGTCTGCTCCTCAGATAAATAATTTTAAATTATTATTTTTACATATTAATGTGTCTGTTCAGTGTCCTGAGACGACCGTTGCTGTTAATGCACTGTGTCATGTCTCCAGCACATGTGAGAAGACATGATGGCTTGCTGCTCACTGCTGCAGCGCCCTGATCCTGGATCCACCTGTTTATCTGAGCTGGAAATTCAGCAGATTTGCACTGGTTCCTGGGGGAAAAAAACACGCAAAAAAAAAAATGCTGGTTCACCCAGTTTTAATAAACACAAAAGGGGTGTAATCACGTTAGAGGGAGACTTACCTGGAATAAACCTGTTCAGATGGCAGTGAAATGACTGGAGGGATGCTGAGCCTCTTGCACAGTGGTAGTGGGTGAACTCGACCCCACTCTTGTGAATGCTGCCAACCTCAGTGTACAGCTGAACCCCTGGGACATCCTGGATGCATTTTATGTGCTGTTTTTGCACACGCCAGATGTGATCCATCCTGTCTTCATCCAGCAGAGGGACACCCATCAGGTCGCTCCCTTTCTGACCCCTCAGCTCCTCCAGCAGCCGTTCTACTTTGTATTTGGACAAGAGTTGTGTACTCCTTCGGCAGAAAGTAGCCAGGTCCGTCTTTGTAACATGACTGTCCACCATGGCGCCGGTTAGACCCGGTCTCTGTTCCTGCTTTGTTTTGGACCTCCGAAGTAGGTCAAGGTCCCCTGCATCCCACTCAAAGATGCATGAGGACAGTGCCTTCATGAAAGCAGGATACAGAGGGTGGGCATCCGTAGTACAACCAACAGCCAGCCGCCGCATGAAGTGACAAATACTTGGAGGTCTGGCCACTCCCCAAACCTGGCCTGCAGCTTGCTGAGCCCCTCACTCACACAGCAGCCAGAATCCACATAAAGCACCTTGGGATGTGCAACCCCAGCCTGGCGGTACTGCTCCATGAGTCCAGCAGCCATGTTGTCCAGTCCTGGACCATCCTGGACGGTCAGGACACTGTTCAAGCTTTGGCCCAGCTCATTGCTAACGGATGACACCCACTGAGCCATTCCCTTGCTGTGACCAGCCAGCCTTTTTGTGATCTATGCAGTACAGAATACAGTCTACAGTTCCAGGCATTGTGGAGGAAATAGGAGGGAGGAATCTATATTAAAAAGATTAAGAATAGGTCATACAAATCTGAACAGCAATTTGTTTATTATAGGGAAACATCATAGTAATAATAATAATTATTTTATTTAAAAGCGCCTTTCAGGACACCCAAGGACACTTAACAAACCAATACAGTGTAATACAGATCAAACATTATCAGCGACAAATTGAAATATAAAATACATAAAGGATATAAAATGCAAGATAATAAAAATACATTTAGTAAAGTTAATGATAAGCTAGTCTGAAGAGATGGGTTTTCAGGGCTGTCTTGAACAGAGAAAGGGAGGTGGTGTTTCGAAGGACTGGTGGTAGAGCGTTCCAGAGGTGAGGGGCAGAGCAGGTGAAGGCCCCATGGTGGAGAGGCGGGCAGAGGGTATGGAGATGTAGCAAAGAGGAGGATCTTATTATTATTACTTACTATTATTACTGTTATTATTGTTTTTCTCTTGCATTTGTTGTGGATGTAACTGGGACCCCGTGTACATAATCTCGTTTTCATCACATGTACCACATGTGGTGCAAATGACAATAAAGACTCTCTGACTCTGACTCTGATCTGAGAGAGCGTGATGGTATGGAGATTTGTAGGAGGTCAGATAGATAAGGAGGGGCAAGGTTGTGGATAGCTTTGAACGTGAGGAGTAGAATTTTGAAGATGATGCGTGATTTAACCGGGAGCCAGTGGAGCTGCTGCAGGACAGGAGTGATGTGGTTATAGTAGGAGGTTTGAGTGATGACACGGGCAGCTGAGTTCTGGACCATCTGTAACTTGTGGAGAGATTTGTTGGGGAGGCCGTAGAGAAGGGAGTTGCAGTAATCGATACGGGAAGTCACAAGACTGTGCACCAGGATGGCTGTGGAGCGGGGTGTGAGAGAAGGACGGAGACGGTTAATATTACGGAGGTGGAAATAGGCAGACCGAGTAATATTGTTGATGTGTGAAGTGAAGGAGAGAGTGGTGTCGAGGATGACACCGAGGCTCTTGACCTGAGGGGAGGGGGATAGCAGAGAGTTGTTAAGGGGGACGAGAAGATGTTCTGATTTTGAAATAGAGTTTTTGGTACCAACAAGAATGATTTCTGTTTTGTTGCTGTTTAGTTGAAGGAAATTGTTAGAAAACCAGTGATTTAGCTCATTGAGACAGTCGGTGAGGATGGAGGGTGGGTGGGTGGAGTTAGGTTTTGATGACAAGTAGAGCTGCGTGTCATCAGCATAGCAGTGGAAATGGACGCCGTATTTGCGGAAGATGTGACCTAGAGGAAGGAGGTAAATGATGAAGAGGAGGGGTCCGAGGACAGAGCCTTGGGGGACACCCGTGGAGACAGGGGAAGACTGGGAACGGAAGGATTTAAGCTGAATGAATTGAGTGCGGTCAGAGAGATAGGAGGTGAACCAGTCTAACGGGGTACCTGAGATGCCAATGGAGGTTAGTCTGTTGAGGAGGATAGAATGACAGATGGTGTCGAAGGCAGAGCTTAGATCAAGAAGAATGAGGATGGACAGAAGACCAGAGTCAGCAGCAAGAAGGAGGTCGCTAGTAATTTTTATTACGTCGTTTTACTTTTTATAGTGGACATTGTGACTTTTGCCAGAGTATAGAATCTGTGAAGCACCTTATTTTGGACAATTTTAAATACTCAGCTGAAAGAAAACGTCTCCTGGACCAAATGACAAAAGAAGTAACAAGCCCAATATGTTTGAAAAGCATTTTGGAATGGGGATCCAGTAAATGTGGACGCAAATACTTTATGCATTTCCTGAGGGCAACGGGTTTATGTAAGAGAATCTTAAGTAGTTTTTAGTACTAATACCATTAGATGGCGGTAATACACCTTGAAGGATGTAAGCTGCCGTTAAACCTCACAGAAGAAGAAGAATGTCACCACCATCAGATATGTTAAGAGTTACCCGAACAGGAAGCCTTGGCTGAATGCAGAGGTTCGTACCCTGCTGGAAGCCAGGAAGATTGCCTTCAGGTTTGGAAGCTCACGGGAACTGAGAAGGACAAGGAAAGAGGTGGTTGCTGATATTAAGAGGGCCAAGGCCACATATGCACAGAGGATTGAGGGTCAATTCACCTCACAAGACCCACGGAGCATGTGGAGGGGCATTAAGTGTATAATAGATTATAAAGGCAGGAGTGAACAATGCCCTAGAGACCCATCACTGCCAGATGCCCTCAACAAGTTCTATGCATGCCTTGAAGACCGGAACAGACCACCCAGCACCAGATGAAGAGCTTCTCAGCGTGACTGCAGCAGAAGTGAGGAGAACTTTCAGGAGGATCAACCCTCACAAAGCAACCAGCCCAGACAACATCCCCGGGAAAGTGTTGAAAGAATGTGCCGATCAGCTCTGCGAGGTGCTGGCAGACATCTTTAACACCTCACTTGCCCTGTAGACAGTTCCCACCTACCTGAAGTCTGCCACCTTCATCCCAGTCCCAAAGAGCTCTACAGTGACTGGTCTGAATGACTATTGGCCGGTGGCCCTCACCCCGATAGTCGCTAAATGCTTCAAAAAAACTGGTCATGACTCACATCAAACCAACCATCAACATTAACGAGGACCATCATCAGTATGCATACCACGAGAACCGATCAACAGAGGACACCAGCTCCTCTGTGTCCACACTGCTCTCACCCACCTGGAGCAGAAGGACTCCTGCGTCCGTATGATCTTTGTGGTCTTCACATCTGCCTTCAACACCATGATCCCCCAAACCCTGATGGACAAACTATTCACACTAGGACTAAGCCCCTCCATTTGTAACTGGGTCCTAGACTTCTTAACAAACAGACCTCAGTCCGTGAAGATCCACAACTTCTCCTCCTCCACCATTACCCTCAGCACTGGCTCTCCTCAAGGATGTGTGTTGAGCCCTCTCCTGTTCACTCTGTTCATGGTTGATTGTGCACCTACTATTCATCGAGGCTGTCATACAGTATTGTAAAGTTTGCAGATGATACAGCGGTGGTGGGATGCATCACAAACAATGATGAGTCCAGCCACAGGCAGGAGGTGGAACACCTGGAGAACTGGTGCAAAGAGAATAACCTTCACATCAATGTGAAGAGGATCTGTGGTGGAAGTGGTCTCCAGCTACAAATACTTGGGTGTACACGTGAACGACAACCTCAGCTGGAGCAACAACACCACCAGCCTGATCATAAAGATAATCAGAGACTCTACTTCCTCAGACGGCTGAGACGAGCTGGTCTGGGAAGCTCAGTCCTCACCTCCTTCTACAGGTGTGCAGTGGAGAGCATCCTGTGCTCCAGCATCAACGTGTGGCATGGAGGCTGCACAGCTGCAGAAAGAAAAGCTCTGCAGAGAGTGGTGAAGGCTGCACAGAAGATGTTGGAGTCAGTCTCCCCACCATCACTGACATCTACACCTCCAGATGCAGGAAGAGGGCCACCTTTCCGGGTTGTCAGCGAATACGGCAAAGCTACGTATTTATGGATTTTTCCACTTTATTGGACATATATGGACTGATGCGACTTATAGGGCGGTGCCACGTGTGGGGCGGAAAATACAGAACATATTGCTGTACTCACAGATGAAACTGTCTCACATGTGTGTGTCAGCGACTCTGGGAGGATGGCGCTATGGAACTTCTGATAATGTTTTACTGTGTGAAAATTAATTATTTTATGTTGTTTTGTACAGTTCTCACGGCATGGCTGGAGGCACGTGTCCAAATAAATACCATTAAAAATCATAGCCTTGTGTTTGTTGTACAACTTGGAGGGAGTTACACCTATCTGTTAATGTTTTTAAGTAAAACAAAGACAAAAGGCAAGGATTAATGAAGTACATTAATCTTATTTTGTTTACCATCTTCTGTACTAATGTACATCTCCATGTCTCTCCTTTTAACGTGATGGATAATTTAAAAAAATGTTTAATGACTTTCTCCTTACTGGTTTACTTTTCACAGTGCTGGACTTTCAAATAAATAAATCACATCTAGATCAATACAAATCTATAAAATGTCAGCAGACGGATCAAAATCTTGTTATAGCTGGTAACATGTTCAATATTCTCGTATAGTATTTCAAACCAATTGTTCTCTGGATAAAGCTTTAATGTATAAAGACAGAAAATGTGTCAGCATTTTGTTTTAAATTTATATTGTGCGTATAAAAAATTAGGACAAGGTCATCTTTATAAGAAATATTTTATTAATGTACAGAGGTATATTCAGAATAAATGACATTTCAATAAAAATATCAGGAAGTGAAGGTTTGGGAGACGGACAGCGAGTCTCGATGGAGGAGAGGGTTTGGAAAAGATGATCTGCTGGTTGTTTTTTTTTTTTTACACCAAAACATTTCTAACCATCACAAAAGAAATCCACAAGTGAATTATTATAAAATACCAGCAGGTCGGCTTTGACTGAGTCCATCTCCCATCAATCACCCATCAATCACCATCTATCCATCAATCAATCATCCATCCATCAGTCTTCATCCACCCATCAATAATCCATCAATCATCCATCATCAATCATCTATCATCTTTCCAACATTGATCATCATCATTCGTCCATCAATCATCATAAATCCTCTTTCATCATTCAATCATTATCCATTAATCATCCATCAATCATCTGTCATCCAACAATCATCATTCATCCATCAATCATCATCCATCATCAATCATTCATCCATCCACCCATCATCCATCCATCAGTCTTCATCCACCCATCAATAATCCATCATATGATGGATGAATGATATCAATCATCATAAATCCTCTTTTATCATTCGATCATTATCCATTAATCATCCAACAATCATCATCCATCCATCATCAATCATTCATCATCATACATCCATCATCATCCTTCCACCATTGATCATACATCAATCAGCCATCCATTAATCATCATTAATCGTCCATCAATCATTCATCTTCCATCAATAATTCATCATCCATCAATCATCCTTCCACCATTGATCATCCATTATTCATCAATCATCCATCCATCATTCATCACCATCCATCCTGGATCAAAAGATCCAGGAGAGAAACCCAGACCTCCTTCTCCTCTGTGGAAACCTTCAGCTCCTCTAAGAGCGGAGATTAATCCCTCCAGAGAGTTCTGTGTCTGCCCCAGCGTCTCCTCCCAGTGGGACATGTCTGGAAAATCTGCACAGGCTCAAGAAACATGGTAACCAGAACCTCCTTAGTGGACTCCTTTCTAGAGGAGGAGCAGCAGCTCTACTGGACCTCCTGCAGTGGAAACTCATTTCAGCTGCTTGGATCTGGGGTGTTGTTCTGGTCATGACCTCACAATTACAGGCGAGGGTTGGAAAGTAGACAAACTTGGCTGAGCTCCTTCTTCAAGACGGACCGGAGCAACTCCCTCATTACTGTGGAAAAGGCATAGGTCTAAGAGTGATTCCACCAAAGGCAACTGGACTTCTCTGGTTTCCTGAGGTCTCACCTCTCAGCCCAAAGACTTCTTTAGTTCTGATCGTGGATTGGGGACCCCCCCAGCCCACGATCAGAACCGAAGAAGCCTGAGAGATCCTGAACACCTTGAAGTGAGGTCGTGACCTCTGGGGCATGCAGCTGTTCTCAGGTCAGTTCAACTTTACTGAGCAGAGACGTGACGATCTCCAGGACTTGACTGACACGAGAAGCAGACGGAGAGGTTTTTTATTTGATGAAGTCTCTCAGAGACCAAACATGCACCACCTGAGCACTTCATGTCCACAAGCATCTCTTCATGTCCACAAATGTCTCTTCGTGACCACAAATGTCTCTTCATGTCTACAAATGTCTCTTCGTGACCACAAATGTCTCTTCATGTCCACAAATGTCTCTTCATGTCTACAAAGGTCTCTTCATGTCCACAAACGTCTCCTCATGTCCACAAACGTCTCTTCATGTCCACAAACGTCTCTTCATGTCCACAAATGTCTCTTCGTGACCACAAACGTCTCTTCATGTCCACAAATGTCTCTTCGTGACCACAAATGTCTCTTCATGTCCACAAAGGTCTCTTCATGTCTACAAAGGTCTCTTCATGTCCACAAACGTCTCCTCATGTCCACAAACGTCTCTTCATGTCCACAAATGTCTCTTCGTGACCACAAACGTCTCTTCATGTCCACAAATGTCTCTTCGTGACCACAAATGTCTCTTCATGTCCACAAATGTCTCTTCATGTCTACAAAGGTCTCTTCATGTCCACAAACGTCTCCTCATGTCCACAAACGTCTCTTCATGTCCACAAGTGTCTCTTCGTGTCCACAAGTGCCTCTTCATGTCCACAAGTGTCTCTTCATGTCCACAAGTGTCTCTTCATGTCCACAAGTGTCTCTTCATGTCCACAAATGTCTCTTACGTTTTCTGTCTTTGGTCAGTTTTTTTACGTGTATAAAAATGTTGGCGTCACATTTGTCCTTTCAGAGCTCGCAGCGGTTGTCCACAGTCTTATACCGGTCCATGATATTCAAGACGTCCTCCAGGATGGACGGGCCCAAGTCCAGGTCCAGTCTGGCCATGGAGTCGGACCGTGGCACACCGGGCGAGGCTGCGAGGCCGGTGAGGTGGAGGGAGGCGCAGGACGACTCGCTACGATCGCTGCCCACGTCCTCGTTGCTCAGGCCGGCGTCGGAGTCCAGGCTGAGGCCCCGGCAGACGTCCAGGGGCCCGGAGGTCTCGGACATGGAGTCCTCGGAGGAGACCTCCGAGAAGGAGCTGGGGGACGGGACCAGGCTGAGGACGGCGGGGGACAGGGAGATGTCTCTGCAGGAATCTGACCCCAAAGCCTCGCCGTCCTCACAGGGCGGCTGGAGGTGTCCGTGGCTCTGATCCGGAGGATCCCGAGGGGCGGGGTCGTCCAGGTGGAGGCGTGGCGGCTTGGGCGGGGCCTGCTCATGGGCAATGAACACGGGCATGGACACTGTGTTCTTCAGCAGCCCATTGGACCGGTGCTGGTGGTGGAAGCCGTCGTAGCTGGGCTCTTCCTGTCGCTCCGCGCTGTGGGAGCGCGCGCTGCCGTTCTGCGGCCGACCCAGCGCCGGCAGCATGTCCATCTTCCCCTGGAGGAAGCCCACGTCTCCAAACATGTCCCCCTCCCCTTCGGGTCCCACGTGCGCGCTGTGCCGGACATCGCCGAGCGGCGGGCTGATCATGTCGCCAGAGAGGATGTCCCGGAGCCTCAGCCTCTTGCCCTTCTTGGGAGTTGTAGTTTTTAGGTACATGGGCGTCTTTGCGGGCATTTCGCTTCACACGATGAAAACAAATTCAGCCAAAAACAAATAAAGTTCTTTTTTTTTTTTTTTAAACAGAAATCCAGATTTGTTGTTCCCGTCAGCGTCAACTCCAGAGGTCTGACCTCAGATCAGCTCAGTTCTGCTTCCAAACACCAAACAGCCATTTTGAATCAAACTGCGCCTCCTTTCCCTCCGTCTGGCCGGGTCAGGTCGGTCCTCTGGAGAAATTTCAGGAATGTGACATCAACACCCTGGAGATCTGTGAGGAGACACAACAAGAGACAGAGGGAGTCAAAAGGAGGCACAAAGAGCAGAAAGGAGGAGGAGGAGGAGATTCATATCTTCATCTTCGAAGCCAGAAGACACACCGAACCGGGTGTGCTCGGCCCAGAACATAGGATGGAGCAGAAACTCAGGCCCAAACAGAAAAACCACGAAGACAGGAAATAAACAGATAAAAACACGTTTTTGAACAAGACAAACTTTAATATGAGACAAAAAGTAAACTTTAATCTGTGAATAAAATTAGTTTAATAAACAATTATTGTTGAGTGGTTTTTTTTATCTCAGTCTTGTGCATTTCAGATGTTTGTCTGTCAGCAAAATATCTCATAAACCACTGGATGAGTTTTAATGAAAGCCTCAATCTCCTCCCCACTAGTCCTCAGCACCGGTGCACCTCAGGGCTGTGTCCTCAGTCCACTCCTGTTCTCACTATTCACACATGACTGTACTGCCAAGCATAGCTCTAGCATCATCCTCAAGTATGCTGATGACACCACCATTCAACCTTGGCTCTCGACGGAGGCAGTCGCTAGTCCTTTCCTCTCCCGTCCGTCCCCCCCCCCGCTGCTGCCTGCAGCTCCTCAGCAAAGCACCTCGAACGCAAATTAAGATGGATTGGAGGTTTGGGCATTCGATTCTACGAACAAGATTTCTACAGAAGAAAAGGCACAAGGGGAGCCAGTCCACCCTCACAGAGTGACGAAGAGGATACGCCATGGATTCCTGTGGGTGTGGATGGTGTGCGTCTCGCTCTCTGTGCTGTGCTCTGTGGAGGTGAAGAATCTGGATTATATTGGATTACGATGGCAGCGCTTTGCTTTTTGGCGTTTGTGGAGCACTGGCCTATCGCAAAAGAGGGAGACTTCAGCAGGACTTAATGCCTGGAGCACCCGACGTCTGGTCTGCGCGGTGACCTCGAGAAATCAGCTGTTTGCGAGCTTATCCAGAGGGTGAACAGATCACCCTCGGATTGGGACTCTGGACGCTGTGGTCAACATCTGAGGTCAGAGCTTGGATCAGTGGAAAAAGTCCCGAATTGGATCACTTGGAACAGAGTCGCCCTTACAGACTGAAGGCTGCAGAAATTACAATGTGAGCCTGAAGTGAAAATATTTGTCAATTCTTATCTGACTCCCTTGGAAACAGCCTTGAAAAAGGCTGGATATCTAATTTCTCCTGAGATGTGCTCTACTGTGGACAAAACAGCTGCTCCACTTGTCTTGTCTGCTACCCCCCCGGAGAACTTTTCTATGAGCGTTATCGGAGGCCGGCTGGTCAGACTGTCGCTATCTGGAATGTCTCATGGACAGAAACCTCCCTGCCTCAGTCTCAACATGCAACATGTAACTGTCTTAAATGTGCTTATTGGTATAGTTTTTACTGTGTCATGCGGTGTCTTGGCAGACAAAATGTGATACTTTTTTTACCAACGCTGTGACCCTCATGGTACTTTCCTTTTTTCACACCTTTGACCTTCATACCGACACGGATGAGAGAGGCCGCGCTGAAGAACATGTCATGTGTTCTGAATAAGCAGCAGCTTTACACACTCACCCCATCTTCAGGATGACTGTGCATACATATTCACGCTGTATTAGTGAAAACTGGTGCAATGTTAATAAAAGCTATTTGAATCTTGGGCCTCATCACCGACAACAAGAGTGCCTTTAGAGATGAGGTGACATCACTGACCAGCTGGTGTCAGGAAAATAACCTCTCAATGTCAGCAAAATTAAGTCAATGATAGTGGACTTCAGAAAACAGCGTAGAGGCCAGCACCTCACCATTTTCATAAACAATTATATATATATATATATATATAAAGATTGAGAAATAAAATATATATATATATACATACCATACCATTTTATTTATAAAGCACTTTAAACAGGAACAAGTCCACACCAAAGTGCTGCTATATACATGTATATATACACACACATATACATACATACATACATACATACATACATACATACATACATACATACATACATACATACATACATACATACAGGTTCAATAAAGGCGTTCAATACAGAAACAACTGGACTTTATTTGTAACAGAAGACGTTTCGCCCTTCATCCAAAAGTCTTTCTCAATTCTAAGAGCAGACTGTAGCCGTGTTTCCATCAAGGTTTCTTGATGAGCATTTTGAAGTATCGCATCAGAAAAGGTGAATGGAAACGGCACGATTCGAATTAACTTCCTCTAATTTGCAAAAAAGTTGATACGCTCGCTTGAGGTGGTTTTTCGAAACAGAGCTGATGCGCAAAACGAGAGATGGAAACAGATTTTTTTATTTTTTATTTTTATTTATTTATCAGGAGAACATACAACAATTAACAATACATACATTTTACGAAACTTACATGACTTCTCCAAATAAAAATTTTTTTTCTCCCCTTTTCTCCCCTCCCCTCCCTCCCCCCTCCCACACCAAACATATCACACCCCACTAACCTAACCAAAAACAAGACGAAATGAACAAAAAAAATAAAAAAATAAAATAAATAAAATAAATAAAAAATAAAAATAAATAAAATAAAAAAGGGGGGGAGGGGGGATAGGACGGCATCAAAAAACTAAAAGGAAACGAGTGTTTTACCCATTCATTTATTCTTCAGAGTTAAGTCACATGGTAGTGTGATGAGTTAGTCCCATCAGTCTGTGCATTGAGCATGAATCAGGGTATCAGTCTGTATGTTGTGAAGGCAAAGATTTTACATATGACACAAAGGGTGCCCATTTATAAGTAAATTTTTCAGAACTACCTTTCACTGTTAATGAAATTTTTTCTATTTTCAAGAATGATCTTACGGTGTTAAGCCATTGCGATGTGGATGGAGGTGTGGGAGATTTCCAAGCGAGCAAAATACAACGCCTGGCAAGGAGAGAACAGAAGGCCAGGACCTCCCCCTGCTGGCGGGATAGGTTAAGTGTGGTCCCTGGAACTCCAAAAATGGCAATAAGTGGATCACTCTGAATCTGGATCTTAAAAACTCCTGAGAGTATGGAGAAGAAGTATTTCCAGAACCCTTGTAATTTTGGGCAAAAGAAAAACATATGACTTAAGTTGCAAGGTGAGGCCTGACATCTATCACATTGGTCTGAAATTGAAGGGAAAATTTTTGATAGACGGGACTTTGAAAAATGTACTCTATTTATTACTTTAAACTGTATTAATTGTAGTCTGGCACATGGTGTACTCTGGCGTATGCTGAGAATAACTTTATCCCACCATGACTCTGACAGTTCAACACCCAATTCCCGTTCCCATGCAGTTCTGGTTTTACCTGATGAGTCGGCCTCAATTGCCATAAGTTTTCCATAAATAATAGAAAGAGGAGATTTCAGATTAGGCTTCAAAGCTAGGAATTCGACCCATGGTGGGTCAGTAGGCAAAGTTGGAAAATTTGGAAACCGTGATGAAACGCAATGTCTAATTTGGAAATAAAGAAACAAATGTGAAGTGGGTAGATTAAATTTAGAAGACAATTCTGAAAAACTAAGGAACAAACCATCTTCGTAAAGGTCTCTCATTGTTCTAATACCTCTCTCATGCCAAATTCTATAGGCAGCATTAGTAGATGCTGGAGAGAAAATGTGATTCTTTAATAACGGCATTTTATTAGATGGTAATACAAATTTAAAATGGGACCTAAATTGTGACCAGATCCTGAGTGTGGAAAGCACTATAGGATTTGTAGTAACAGAGGATAGTTTAATTGGTAATGATGAATAAATAATTGAGGCAGGTGAAAAAGATGCAGAAATCGATTGAACTTCAAGTTTGCACCAAATCAGATCCGGTGAATTTAACCAATAATTCAGTTTATGAATATGCGAGGACCAGTAATACATTGTAAAATTGGGTAGAGAAAGACCACCATTTGTGGTGAACTGTTGTAATAAAGAAAGTCTCATTCTGGGGGCCTTTCCATTCCACAAAAAGGAAGAGACCATCTGATCCAAGGACCTGAAGAACTGTTTGGGCAAAAACAGAGGGATGTTTTGATATAAAAACAGAAGTCTAGGTAGCACATTCATTTTGATAATATTAATCCTGCCAATTAGTGAAAGAGGGAGAGAGTTCCACCTCTGAAGGTCTGATGCAATTTGGGAGACTAGTGGGGTATAATTCTGAGAAAACATCGAGGGCAGAGTACGTGCAATATTAATTCCCAAATATCTAAACCCCGAGGGACTGAGCCTAAAAGGGATATCAGAAGGCTTAAGCTTTAAAGCTAATGAATTCACTGGGTAGCATTCGGTTTTAAGTGAATTAATTTTATAGCCGGAATACGATCCAAATTTTTCCAGAGTATTTAAAATTGGGGGAAGGCTACATAATGGGTCAGAAACATACAGGAGAAGGTCATCTGCATATAAGGACAATTTAAGCTCGACGCCAGAGCGGATGATTCCGTGAAAAGAAGAAAGGGATCTTAGGGCAACAGAAAGAGGCTCAATGGCTAACGCAAACAAGAGGGGGGAAAGAGGGCAACCCTGTCTAGTACCGCGCCCCACCGAAAAATAATCTGATTGGATGGAATTAGTAAGAATACATGCTTGAGGAGATGTATAAAGTAGTTTGATCCAGGACACAAACCTCTCTCCAAAACCAAACCTATTAAGAGCGGCAAAGAGATACTCCCATTCTACTCGATCAAAAGCTTTCTCGGCGTCAAGAGAAATGATTACTTCAGGAGACTTGGGGGAATGAGTTGAAAAAATTGTGTTCAATATTGTACGGGTATTAAAAAACAACTGGCGACCTTTGATGAATCCATTTTGTTCTTGTGAGATAATCAGAGGGAGAACTGTCTCAAGCCGAGTTGCGAGTATTTTGGACAAAATCTTAAAATCCACATTCAAGAGTGAAAGGGGTCTATAAGACTCGCAAGCAGTAGGATCTTTATCCTTCTTTAACAGGAGAGAGATTGAAGCTTGAGTCAAGGTGGGAGGTAGCAGGCCACGCCCGAATGACTCATTATAAACCTCGAGAAGAAGAGGGGCTATCTTATCTTTAAATTTTTTGAAAAATTCGGCAGAGAAACCATCCGAGCCAGGTGTTTTACCACTTTGCATATTCTTAATTGACTCTAATATTTCTTCTAATTTAATGGGAGCCTCAAGTTGGTCAGAAATCAATTTGTCTATCCTAGGAATGTCAATATTCTGAAGAAAGGCGAGTAGCTCGTTTGAGTCTGCTTGTAGTTCAGATTTATACAGATCGCAGTAGAATTTTTTAAAGGTGTCACTAATGGAGACAGGGTCTGAGACAAGGTTGCCCGATCGATCCTTGATTTGCGATATTGTGTGAGAGCTAGCCTTTCGTTTCAGTTGATGTGCCAAAAGTCTACTTGGTTTTTCCCCATGCTCATAATAAGTGGCTCGAGATCGGATTAAGAGACGCTCCGCATCAGATGTTGTTAAAAGATCAAGTTCCATTTGAAGATCCTGTCGCTGTTTCAGCAAATCGTGTGACGGATTAACGGCATTTTGCCTGTCAATATTCTGAATTTTTGTTGATATTTCTGATATCTTAGTGCGTAGATTTTTATTGACATTAGCTGAAAAAGAAATAATCTGACCACGAATATAGGCTTTTAATGTTTCCCATAATAGTGAGGGAGAAATTGTATCGCTCTTATTGAACATTAGGAAATCGTCAATTGCTGATAAGATGAATTTATTAAATGGCTCATCTGATAACAGGAGACTATTAAATCTCCAACGAGGACTAGAACGGGGTTTATTTATAGGAAACAGATTTGCCGACTCAGTTCTGATGTAGCGAACATTCACGTCATGTGACTGATCAGCTGTTTCCGCTGTAACATCACTAAAACTAGTTGGCATGACAGAATAAATACAACTTGCCCGATAGCAACACATTCCTGAAATATTCTCTCCATTTTGCAGAGATGTGTGGTTCGGTTCCTGTTTTCAACCGCTACTTCCTGTTTACTGTAGACATGCGTAACGCTGACGTCTGACGTAATGCCGCTTTGCGTGGCCTGGTGGATTCGCTTCAAGCCAGTTGATGGAAACACTTCTGATTTGCATTAATTTTTATTTACATTTTTGCGAATTTTCAAAAATTCGCTCAAAATTCGAATTGAAAATAGATGGAAACACGGTTTGTGAGAGTAAAGTTATAAATGCTGAGCTGACACACACACACATACCTATGTAAATTGAAGACTGAGATAACACACACATCCTATGTAAATTGACAAAACAAGTCAGTTGGCTACATCCTACATAAAGACTGAGAGGAGACACACACACACACTGTATGTAAATTGACTATTCACACCAATGCTTTAAAGGCTCAGAGAACACACACACACACATATGTAGATTGACAAATCACACCTCACACCTTAACAGTAGGGGTTTCCCAAGGTCCCTGTGATGGTACGTTCAGACCGAACGCGTTTTGAGCTGCAGAAGCGGCCAGTTTACATGCAAAGTCAATGGGGACGCGCCTCTCGGGGTCGTGCGGCGCGTCACGTCCGTTTTGAGCGGTGCGGGAGGGGTGACAGAGCGTTTTCCGTGCATGCGGTGCCCGCGGCAGCCGCCACCACTCGACTTGGGCAAGCTGAACTTTTCGCCGCTCAACGCGTCTGACAACCAATCAAGGAGAGTCAGGGGAGGAGAGAGTCAGCTATGTGACGCGGTAACAAGGGGACAGCTGTTACGCAAGTGTGACGTTGGTGTAACAAGCATTCCAATACTGTTCGTTTTTGGTGGAGCATGTGGGCGTGGCGACATGGCGAAGTAAGACATAACGCCATCACCATACGTTTGGTTCTAAAATCCACAGATTTGATCCGAGGAGTACCAAAATCAGTATGATCGATCATTGCCCACTCCTTGAACAGGTGTCTATGCTAATTAGCATATAGACTCCACAGCGCCCCCTAGAATATTTAAAAACATCAGCCCCAAGCCATTTTTGGCCCGATTATTCTGAAACTCGGTAAATATATGTAGCTTCTCAGGATCTACGAAAAACTCTCTTGGAGCACTGGTCAAAAACAAACACGAAGTCGGCCATTTTGGGTCAAAGGTCATTTTCCGACGTTTTTGAATTACATATTTAAACAAACTCCTCTTAGGGATTTTGAAGGATTGCCTTCAAACTTGGTCAATATGCCCTTAACACATTGGACAATAAAAGTTATCAAAAGCTTGCGTTTTCGTTTATGCTAAAGGGGCGTGGCCAGGCCTCAAACTTGCGTTTCACGCCATAAATTTCAAACCGCTATAACTTTCACATTGAAAGACTAAAATGTACAAAACTTGGCATGAGTCATCCCTGTAGAATGCCCGACGATCCTCTGTGGTCATGTTGTGATGTCATCGAAGCCCCGCCCCCTCAGAACAGGAAGTCACTTTTTTAATTGGATTACTACAGTTATATCTCAGTGATACATCATCCAATCTGCACGAGATTTATTGTGATTAATCAGTAAACACTTCTACACACATTGATAATGGTATGTAAATTTTTACTCCATAGCGCCCCCTATATTATTACTACAGTTATATCTCAGTGATACATTATCCGATCTGCACGAGATTTACTATGCTTCATCAGTGAGACCTTGTGGACACATTGATATTGTGGTTTAACATATGACTCAAGAGCGCCCCCTAGATTATTCAAATCGTTATATCTCAGTGATACATCATCCGATCTAAACCAGATTTATTGTGCATCTTCAGTGAACACTTCGACACACATTGATAATGGTATGTAAATTTTTACTCCATAGCGCCCCCTATATTATTACTACAGTTATATCTTAGTGATACATTATCCGATCTGCACGAGATTTATTATGATTCATCAGTGAACACTTCTACACACATTGATAATGGTATGTAAATTTTTACTCCATAGCGCCCCCTGTATTATTACTACAGTTATATCTTAGTGATACATTATCCGATCTGCACAAGATTTATTGTGCTTTATCAGTGAACACTTCGACACACATTGATAATGGTATGTAAATTTTTACTCCATAGCGCCCCCTATATTATTACTACAGTTATATCTTAGTGATACATTATCCGATCTGCACGAGATTTATTGTGATTCATCAGTGAACACTTCTACACACATTGATAATGGTATGTAAATTTTTACTCCATAGCGCCCCCTATATTATTACTACAGTTATATCTCAGTGATACATTATCCGATCTGCACGAGATTTATTGTGCTTTATCAGTGAACACTTCGACACACATTGATAATGGTATGTAAATTTTTACTCCATAGCGCCCCCTATATTATTACTACAGTTATATCTTAGTGATACATTATCCGATCTGCACGAGATTTATTGTGATTCATCAGTGAACACTTCTACACACATTGATAATGGTATGTAAATTTTTACTCCATAGCGCCCCCTGTATTATTACTACAGTTATATCTTAGTGATACATTATCCGATCTGCACGAGATTTATTGTGCTTTATCAGTGAACACTTCGACACACATTGATAATGGTATGTAAATTTTTACTCCATAGCGCCCCCTATATTATTACTACAGTTATATCTTAGTGATACATTATCCGATCTGCACGAGATTTATTGTGATTCATCAGTGAACACTTCTACACACATTGATAATGGTATGTAAATTTTTACTCCATAGCGCCCCCTATATTATTACTACAGTTATATCTCAGTGATACATTATCCGATCTGCACGAGATTTACTATGCTTCATCAGTGAGACCTTGTGGACACATTGATATTGTGGTTTAACATATGACTCAAGAGCGCCCCCTAGATTATTCAAATCGTTATATCTCAGTGATACATCATCCGATCTAAACCAGATTTATTGTGCATCTTCAGTGAACACTTCGACACACATTGATAATGGTATGTAAATTTTTACTCCATAGCGCCCCCTATATTATTACTACAGTTATATCTTAGTGATACATTATCCGATCTGCACGAGATTTATTGTGATTCATCAGTGAACACTTCTACACACATTGATAATGGTATGTAAATTTATACTCCATAGCGCCCCCTATATTATTACTACAGTTATATCTCAGTGATACATTATCCGATCTGCACGAGATTTACTATGCTTCATCAGTGAGACCTTGTGGACACATTGATATTGTGGTTTAACATATGACTCAAGAGCGCCCCCTAGATTATTCAAATCGTTATATCTCAGTGATACATCATCCGATCTGAACCAGATTTATTGTGCATCATCAGTGAGCACTTGTGGACACATTGATATGGTGGGCTAACATTTGACTCAAGTGCGTCCCCTAGATTATTCAAACTGTTATATCTCAGTTATACATCATCCGATATGTACCAGATTTATTGTACATCATCAGTGAGCACTTCAACACACATTGATACTGTGGTTTAACAGATAACTCTAGTGTGCCCCTACATTATATTTCAAACTGTTACATCTCATTGTTAGATCATCTGATGTTCCACATTTACTGTGTGTCATCTGTCAGCACTTCTAAACACGTATATATTGTTGTTATTCGCTAACTATTCTTGGCAAACGGGTGTTGGATGGGCATGAGAGAGTTCGAGGTGGTGACCGAGCAGACCAGCTGGAGGTCCCGTGGTCGAAATAATAAGGCTGAGCGGCGCTAAGCTGCGAGGGCCTCAATGCTGCTTGCAGCTTTAATTATTATTATTATTTTTCTTCCCCCCAAAGAAGTGGCCTTTTGGAGGCTTTATCATATACGAAAACTCACCAAATTTGGCGGACTCGTCAGGACTGGTGAAAAATTACGTATTTTGGGGGCGTGGCAAAAATCGCCACAGAAACGGCTCAAGAGCGCCCCCTAGAAATATTCAAAATACCTTCCGCATGACCTTAGTTTGACGTAGAATCATGAAATTTGGTACACTTGTCCAACTCATCAAGATGTACAGAAAACCCTCTAGCACCAACGTTGTACAATAAATGGGAAGGCGGCCATTTTGGAACGATGACCAAATTTTCACCCCTTTTTGGCCGTTTACAGCCTCCGCATTTGAACGAACTCCTCCTATGAATTTCGCTCGATTTGGTTCAAACTTGGCCAGTTTCTTCATAAGGCACGGGGGAACAAACGATATCAAAATTGTGCGTTTTCATGAATGCTGAAGGGGCGGGGCCAGACGTCAAAGTTGGACATCTCGCCATGAAAAACGAAACGCTTACAGCTCTTACACGAAAAAAGTCTAATACATCAAACCTTCAGTTATTGACCCACATCCGGTCCCCCGCAAAACTGTATGGTCAAATCATGACATCACTTAAGCCACGCCCCCTGACAACAGGAAGTGTAAAGTTTTACGTTGAACGGTCCATATCGGACCCCTGTTACCTAATCAGCGTGGCATTGTGTCCAGTGACCGAAGACATGTTGGTGTAACAAGCATTCCAATACTGTTCGTTTTTGGTGGAGCATGTGGGCGTGGCGACGTGGCGAAGTAAGACATAACGCCATCACCATACGTTTGGTTCTAAAATCCACAGATTTGATCCGAGGAGTACCAAAATCAGTATGATCGATCATTGCCCACCCCTTGAACAGGTGTTTATGCTAATTAGCAAATCGCTACAGAAACGGCTCAAGAGCGCCCCCTAGAAATATTCAAAATACCCTCCGCATTGACCTTAGTTTGACGTAGAATCATGAAATTTGGTACACTTGTCCAACTCACCAAGATGCACAGAAAACCCTCTGGCACCAATGTTGTACGATAAATGGTAAGGCGGCCATTTTGGAACGATGACCAAATTTTCACCCCTTTTTGGCCGTTTACAGCCTCCGCATTTGAACGAACTCCTCCTATGAATTTCGCTCGATTTGGTTCAAACTTGGCCAGTTTCTTCATAAGGCACGGGGGAACAAACGATATCAAAATTGTGCGTTTTCATGAATGCTGAAGGGGCGGGGCCAGACGTCAAAGTTGGACATCTCGCCATGAAAAATGAAACGCTTACAGCTCTTACACGAAAAGAGTCTAATACATCAAACCTTCAGTTATTGACCCACATCCGGTCCCTTGCAAAACTGTATGGTCAAATCATGACATCACTTAAGCCACGCCCCCTGACAACAGGAAGTGTAAAGTTTTACGTTGAACGGTCCATATTGGACCCCTGTTACCTAATCAGCGTGGCATTGTGTCCAGTGACCGAAGACATGTTGGTGTAACAAGCATTCCAATACTGTTCGTTTTTGGTGGAGCATGTGGGCGTGGCGACGTGGCGAAGTAAGACATAACGCCATCACCATACGTTTGGTTCTAAAATCCACAGATTTGATCCGAGGAGTACCAAAATCAGTATGATCGATCATTGCCCACCCCTTGAACAGGTGTTTATGCTAATTAGCAAATCGCTACAGAAACGGCTCAAGAGCGCCCCCTAGAAATATTCAAAATACCCTCCGCATTGACCTTAGTTTGACGTAGAATCATGAAATTTGGTACACTTGTCCAACTCACCAAGATGCACAGAAAACCCTCTGGCACCAATGTTGTACGATAAATGGTAAGGCGGCCATTTTGGAACGATGACCAAATTTTCACCCCTTTTTGGCCGTTTACAGCCTCTGCATTTCAACGAACTCCTCCTAGGGATTTCGCTCGATTTGATTCAAACTTGGCCAGTTTCTTTATAAGGCACGGGGGAACAAATGTTATCAAAACTGTGCGTTTTCATGCATGCTGAAGGGGCGGGGCCAGACCTCAAAGTTGGACATCTCGCCATGAAAAACGAAACGCTTACAGCTCTTACACGAAAACTGTCTAATACATCAAACCTTCAGTGATTGACCCACATCCGGTCCCCTGCAAAACTGTATGGTCAAATCATGACATCACTTAAGCCACGCCCCCTGACAACAGGAAGTGTAAAGTTTTACGTTGAACGGTCCATATCGGATCCCTGTTACCTAATCAGCGTGACATTGTATCCAGTCACCGAAGACATGTTGGTGTAACAAGCTTTCCAGCACTGTTCGTTTTGGGTGGAGCAAGTGGGCGTGGTGACATGGCGAAGTAAGACGTAACGCCGTCACCATACGTTTGGTTCTAAACTCCACAGATTTGATCTGAGGAGTACCAAAATCATTATGATCGATCATTACCCACCCCTTGAACAGGTGTTTATGCTAATTAGCAAATAGCCTCCATAGCGCCCCCTAGATTATTCAAACTGTTGTATCTCAGTGATACATCATCCGATCTGAACCAGATTTATTGTGCATCATCAGTGAGCCCTTGTGGACACATTGATATGGTGGGCTAACATTTGACTCAAGTGCGCCCCCTACATTATTTCTATAGTTATATCTCAGTGATACATCATCCGATCTGAACCAGATTTATTGTGCATCATCAGTGAGCCCTTGTGGACACATTGATATGGTGGGCTAACATTTGACTCAAGTGCGCCCCCTACATTATTTCTATAGTTATATCTCAGTGATACATCATCCGATCTGAACCAGATTTATTGTGCATCATCAGTGAGCCCTTGTGGACACATTGATATGGTGGGCTAACATATGACTCCAGAGCGCCCCCTAGATTATTCAAACTGTTATATCTCAGTGATACATCATCCGATCTGAACCAGATTTATTGTGCATCATCAGTGAGCCCTTGTGGACACATTGATATGGTGGGCTAACATTTGACTCAAGTGCGCCCCCTACATTACTTCTATAGTTATATCTCAGTGATACATCATCCGATCTGAACCAGATTTATTGTGCATCATCAGTGAGACCTTGTGGACACATTGATATTGTGGTTCAACATATGACTCCAGAGCACCCCCTAGATTATTTCTATGGTTATATCTCAGTGATACATCATCCGATCTGAACCAGATTTATTATCATTCATCAGTGAACACTTCTACACACAATGATAATGGTATGTAAATTTTTACTCCATAGCGCCCCCTATATTATTACTACAGTTATATCTCAGTGATACATTATCCAATCTGCACGAGATTTATTGTGCTTTATCAGTGAACACTTCGACACACATTGATAATGGTATGTAAATTTTTACTCCATAGCGCCCCCTATATTATTACTACAGTTATATCTCAGTGATACATCATCCGATCTGAACCAAATTTATTGTGATTCATCAGTGAGCCCTTGTGGACACATTGATATTGTGGTTTAACATATAACTCAATAGCGCCCCCTAGATTATTCAAACTGTTATATCTCAGTGAGACATCATCCGATCTGAACCAGATTTATTGTGTATCATCAGTGAGACCTTGTGGACATATTGATATTGTGGTTTAACATGTGACTCCAGAGCGCCCCCTAGATTATTCAAACTGTTATATCTCAGTGAGACATCATCCGATCTGAACCAGATTTATTGTGCGTGTGCACCCCTGGTGCGGAGTAGACACGAGAGACTTCGAAATGGCGACCGAGCGGACGAGCTGGAGCTCGCGCGGTCGCCTCAATAAGGTCCGAGCGGCGCTAAGCTGCGAGGGCCTCAATGCTGCTTGCAGCTTTAATTATTATTATTTTTATTCTAGTCCCAAAAGAAGTGGCCTTTTGGGGGCTTTATCATATACGAAAACTCACCAAATTCGGCGGACACATCAGGACTGGTGAAAAATTACGTATTTTGGGGGCGTGGCAAAAATCGCCACAGAAACGGCTCAAGAGCGCCCCCTAGAAATATTCAAAATACCCTCCGCATGACCTTAGTTTGACGTAGAATCATGAAATTTGGTACACTTGTCCAACTCACCAAGATGCACAGAAAACCCTCTGGCACCAACGTTGTACAATAAATGGTAAGGCGGCCATTTTGGAACGATGACCAAATTTTCACCCCTTTTTGGCCGTTTACAACCTCCGCATTTGAACAAACTCCTCCTATGAATTTCGCTCGATTTGGTTCAAACTTGGCCAGTTTCTTCATAAGGCACGGGGGAACAAACAATAACAAAATTGTGCGTTTTCATGAATGCTGAAGGGGCGGGGCCAGACGTCAAAGTTGGACATCTCGCCATGAAAAACAAAACGCTTACAGCTCTTACACGAAAAAAGTCTAATACATCAAACCTTCAGAGATTGACCCACATCCGGTCCCCCGCAAAACTGTATGGTCAAATCATGACATCACTTAAGCCACGCCCCCTGACAACAGGAAGTGTAAAGTTTTACGTTGAACGGTCCATATCGGACCCCTGTTACCTAATCAGCGTGGCATTGTGTCCAGTGACCGAAGACATGTTGGTGTAACAAGCATTCCAATACTGTTCGTTTTTGGTGGAGCATGTGGGCGTGGCGACGTGGCGAAGTAAGACATAACGCCATCACCATACGTTTGGTTCTAAAATCCACAGATTTGATCCGAGGAGTACCAAAATCAGTATGATCGATCATTGCCCACCCCTTGAACAGGTGTTTATGCTAATTAGCAAATCGCTACAGAAACGGCTCAAGAGCGCCCCCTAGAAATATTCAAAATACCCTCCGCATTGACCTTAGTTTGACGTAGAATCATGAAATTTGGTACACTTGTCCAACTCACCAAGATGCACAGAAAACCCTCTGGCACCAATGTTGTACGATAAATGGTAAGGCGGCCATTTTGGAACGATGACCAAATTTTCACCCCTTTTTGGCCGTTTACAGCCTCTGCATTTCAACGAACTCCTCCTAGGGATTTCGCTCGATTTGATTCAAACTTGGCCAGTTTCATTATAAGGCACGGGGGAACAAATGTTATCAAAACTGTGCGTTTTCATGCATGCTGAAGGGGCGGGGCCAGACCTCAAAATTGGACATCTCGCCATGAAAAACGAAACGCTTACAGCTCTTACACGAAAACTGTCTAATACATCAAACCTTCAGTGATTGACCCACATCCGGTCCCCTGCAAAACTGTATGGTCAAATCATGACATCACTTAAGCCACGCCCCCTGACAACAGGAAGTGTAAAGTTTTACGTTGAACGGTCCATATCGGATCCCTGTTACCTAATCAGCGTGACATTGTATCCAGTCACCGAAGACATGTTGGTGTAACAAGCTTTCCAGCACTGTTCGTTTTGGGTGGAGCAAGTGGGCGTGGTGACGTGGCGAAGTAAGACGTAACGCCGTCACCATACGTTTGGTTCTAAACTCCACAGATTTGATCTGAGGAGTACCAAAATCATTATGATCGATCATTACCCACCCCTTGAACAGGTGTTTATGCTAATTAGCAAATAGCCTCCATAGCGCCCCCTAGATTATTCAAACTGTTGTATCTCAGTGATACATCATCCGATCTGAACCAGATTTATTGTGCATCATCAGTGAGCCCTTGTGGACACATTGATATGGTGGGCTAACATTTGACTCAAGTGCGCCCCCTACATTATTTCTATAGTTATATCTCAGTGATACATCATCCGATCTGCACGAGATTTATTATGCTTTATCAGTGAACACTTCGACACACATTGATAATGTTATGTAATTTTTTACTCCATAGCGCCCCCTATATTATTACTACAGTTATATCTTAGTGATACATTATCCGATCTGCACGAGATTTATTATGATTCATCAGTGAACGCTTCTACACACATTCATAATGGTATGTAAATTTTTACTCCATAGCGCCCCCTGTATTATTACTACAGTTATATCTTAGTGATACATTATCCGATCTGCACAAGATTTATTGTGCTTTATCAGTGAACACTTCGACACACATTGATAATGGTATGTAAATTTTTACTCCATAGCGCCCCCTATATTATTACTACAGTTATATCTTAGTGATACATTATCCGATCTGCACGAGATTTATTATGTATTCATCAGTGAACACTTCTACACACATTCATAATGGTATGTAAATTTTTACTCCATAGCGCCCCCTATATTATTACTACAGTTATATCTTAGTGATACATTATCCGATCTGCACGAGATTTAATGTGATTCATCAGTGAACACTTCTATACACATTGATAATGTTATGTAATTTTTTACTCCATAGCGCCCCCTATATTATTACTACAGTTATATCTTAGTGATACATTATCCGATCTGCACGAGATTTATTATGATTCATCAGTGAACACTTCTACACACATTCATAATGATATGTAAATTTTTACTCCATAGCGCCCCCTGTATTATTACTACAGTTATATCTTAGTGATACATTATCCGATCTGCACGAGATTTATTGTGCTTTATCAGTGAACACTTCGACACACATTGATAATGGTATGTAAATTTTTACTCCATAGCGCCCCCTATATTATTACTACAGTTATATCTCAGTGATACATCATCCGATCTGAACCAGATTTATTGTGCATCATCAGTGAGCCCTTGTGGACACATTGATATGGTGGGCTAACATTTAACTCAAGTGCGCCCCCTACATTATTTCTATAGTTATATCTTAGTGATACATCATCCGATCTGAACCAGATTTATTGTACATCATCAGGGAGTCCTTGTGGACACATTGATTTTGTGGTTTAACATATAACTCCATAGCGCCCCCTAGATTATTCAAACTGTTATATCTCAGTGAGACATCATCCTATCTGAACCAGATTTATTGTGCATGTGCACCCCTGGTGCGGAGTAGACACGAGAGACTTCGAAATGGCGACCGAGCGGACGAGCTGGAGCTCGCGCGGTCGCCTCAATAAGGTCCGAGCGGCGCTAAGCTGCGAGGGCCTCAATGCTGCTTGCAGCTTTAATTATTATTATTTTTTTTTTTTTTCTTCCCCCCAAAGAAGTGGCCTTTTGGAGGCTTTATCATATACGAAAACTCACCAAATTTGGCGGACTCGTCAGGACTGGTGAAAAATTACGTATTTTGGGGGCGTGGCAAAAATCGCCACAGAAACGGCTCAAGAGCGCCCCCTAGAAATTTTCAAAATACCCTCCGCATTGACCTTAGTTTGACGTAGAATCATGAAATTTGGTACACTTGTCCAACTCACCAAGATGCACAGAAAACCCTCTGGCACCAATGTTGTACAATAAATGGTAAGGCGGCCATTTTGGAACGATGACCAAATTTTCACCCCTTTTTGGCCGTTTACAGCCTCCGCATTTGAACGAACTCCTCCTATGAATTTCGCTCGATTTGGTTCAAACTTGGCCAGTTTCTTCATAAGGCACGGGGGAACAAACGATATCAAAATTGTGCGTTTTCATGAATGCTGAAGGGGCGGGGCCAGACGTCAAAGTTGGACATCTCGCCATGAAAAACGAAACGCTTACAGCTCTTACACGAAAAAAGTCTAATACATCAAACCTTCAGTTATTGACCCACATCCGGTCCCCCGCAAAACTGTATGGTCAAATCATGACATCACTTAAGCCACGCCCCCTGACAACAGGAAGTGTAAAGTTTTACGTTGAACGGTCCATATCGGACCCCTGTTACCTAATCAGCGTGGCATTGTGTCCAGTGACCGAAGACATGTTGGTGTAACAAGCATTCCAATACTGTTCGTTTTTGGTGGAGCATGTGGGCGTGGCGACGTGGCGAAGTAAGACATAACGCCATCACCATACGTTTGGTTCTAAAATCCACAGATTTGATCCGAGGAGTACCAAAATCAGTATGATCGATCATTGCCCACCCCTTGAACAGGTGTTTATGCTAATTAGCAAATCGCTACAGAAACGGCTCAAGAGCGCCCCCTAGAAATATTCAAAATACCCTCCGCATTGACCTTAGTTTGACGTAGAATCATGAAATTTGGTACACTTGTCCAACTCACCAAGATGCACAGAAAACCCTCTGGCACCAATGTTGTACGATAAATGGTAAGGCGGCCATTTTGGAACGATGACCAAATTTTCACCCCTTTTTGGCCGTTTACAGCCTCTGCATTTCAACGAACTCCTCCTAGGGATTTCGCTCGATTTGATTCAAACTTGGCCAGTTTCTTTATAAGGCACGGGGGAACAAATGTTATCAAAACTGTGCGTTTTCATGCATGCTGAAGGGGCGGGGCCAGACCTCAAAGTTGGACATCTCGCCATGAAAAACGAAACGCTTACAGCTCTTACACGAAAACTGTCTAATACATCAAACCTTCAGTGATTGACCCACATCCGGTCCCCTGCAAAACTGTATGGTCAAATCATGACATCACTTAAGCCACGCCCCCTGACAACAGGAAGTGTAAAGTTTTACGTTGAACGGTCCATATCGGATCCCTGTTACCTAATCAGCGTGACATTGTATCCAGTCACCGAAGACATGTTGGTGTAACAAGCTTTCCAGCACTGTTCGTTTTGGGTGGAGCAAGTGGGCGTGGTGACATGGCGAAGTAAGACGTAACGCCGTCACCATACGTTTGGTTCTAAACTCCACAGATTTGATCTGAGGAGTACCAAAATCATTATGATCGATCATTACCCACCCCTTGAACAGGTGTTTATGCTAATTAGCAAATACCCTCCATAGCGCCCCCTAGATTATTCAAACTGTTGTATCTCAGTGATACATCATCCGATCTGAACCAGATTTATTGTGCATCATCAGTGAGCCCTTGTGGACACATTGATATAGTGGGCTAACATTTGACTCAAGTGCGCCCCCTACATTATTTCTATAGTTATATCTCAGTGATACATCATCCGATCTGAACCAGATTTATTGTGCATCATCAGTGAGCCCTTGTGGACACATTGATATGGTGGGCTAACATTTGACTCAAGTGCGCCCCCTACATTACTTCTATAGTTATATCTCAGTGATACATCATCCGATCTGAACCAGATTTATTGTGCATCATCAGTGAACACTTCGACACACATTGATAATGTTATGTAAATTTTTACTCCATAGCGCCCCCTATATTATTACTACAGTTATATCTCAGTGATACATTATCCGATCTGCACGAGATTTATTGTGCTTTATCAGTGAACACTTCGACACACATTGATAATGTTATGTAAATTTTTACTCTATAGCGCCCCCTATATTATTACTACAGTTATATCTTAGTGATACATTATCCGATCTGCACGAGATTTATTGTGATTCATCAATGAACACTTCTACACACATTGATAATGGTATGTAAATTTTTACTCCATAGCGCCCCCTGTATTATTACTACAGTTATATCTTAGTGATACATTATCCGATCTACACAAGATTTATTGTGCTTTATCAGTGAACACTTCTACACACATTGATAATGGTATGTAAATTTTTACTCCATAGCGCCCCCTACATTATTACTACAGTTATATCTTAGTGATACATTTTCCGATCTGCACGAGATTTATTGTGATTCATCAGTGAACACTTCTACACACATTGATAATGGTATGTAAATTTTTACTCCATAGCGCCCCCTATATTATTACTACAGTTATATCTCAGTGATACATTATCCGATCTGCACGAGATTTATTGTGCTTTATCAGTGAACACTTCGACACACATTGATAATGGTATGTAAATTTTTACTCCATAGCGCCCCCTATATTATTACTACAGTTATATCTTAGTGATACATTATCCGATCTGCACGAGATTTATTGTGATTCATCAGTGAACACTTCTACACACATTGATAATGGTATGTAAATTTTTACTCCATAGCGCCCCCTGTATTATTACTACAGTTATATCTCAGTGATACATTATCCGATCTGCACGAGATTTATTGTGCTTTATCAGTGAACACTTCGACACACATTGATAATGGTATGTAAATTTTTACTCCATAGCGCCCCCTATATTATTACTACAGTTATATCTTAGTGATACATTATCCGATCTGCACGAGATTTATTGTGATTCATCAGTGAACACTTCTACACACATTTATAATGGTATGTAAATTTTTACTCCATAGCGCCCCCTATATTATTACTACAGTTATATCTCAGTGATACATCCATCCATCTAGGGCTGTGCGATATGACGATATATATCGTGGGGACGATAGAAACGTGTCTATCGTGCTACTTTCCTTCTATCGTCTCTATCGTGATAAATAAGAATAAAAAAATAACTGTCGCAAATAAGCTTCATATTGTGGTTTTGCGAGATGACGGCGCGGCTTTATGTTTGACGCACGCGCGGGTTTGCGACACATGCTTTACGTGGTTAAACTCGAGAGCAACAGAGACGCAGGCGCATGAAGCCGGTGTCTCAACCATAGATCTCAACAAGGAGAAAACAGCTGCACAGGCAGCCCAAGAAGAATAACTTTTACCAAAAAGAGGGGGAAGCTCACCTTGTTAGCTTCCATTATTTCGCTCCGCTGAAACTCGGAGACAAAATGGGTCCAGAGGACACGAACCCAGAGTCCAACCGAGTCCGAACTCGGGTCCAGTTAACCAATACAAAACAGACCAGAGACACAACAGAACCGCAATCAAACGCAACGTTTTCTCTTTTCTGTTTCTTGCTTTGTTTACTCAAACTTCAGAGCGGATTTCTTCTTCGTGAGTTTCATTAGCAGCTGTTGTTTTACCGCCACCTGCAGGAAAAATTTGGACCAAAGTAGAAAAGGAGTTGTTTGTTTGTTTGTTTGTTAGTTTATTCATTTTATAAAATGAAATACAACAATTAACGTATTCATAATAGAAAAAAAATAATAAAATGAAAGGTAGCAGATGAAGAATAAATCTTATTAAATCTGCTCCTTATTCATCTAATAACAGTTCAAACAATATTTTCTATAATAACAAAATAAGTAAATAACTCAGTCAATTTTCAATTCACATATATCACACATTAAATTAGATTCATTTATATTTTTTTAGCAATTCATTTTTTACCAGTTTCTTAAATACAAGGAATGATTTGGCTTCCTTAACATTTGTCATTTGGCATTAAGTCATTCCATAATCGTACTCCTTGAATTAAGGTAGATCTTAGGTAGATCTAGTTTCTACTTTGGTCCAAATTTCCTTGTTCTTTTTGTTCACATTCTTATAAATGTAACTATCTGTAGTAAAATAATAAAATAAAAAAACTTTGGTCCAAATTTTTGCTGTACACACACACACACACATCGTGTTGTATATATCGTGATATATATCGTTATCGTGATATAAAAAAGTCCATATCGTGATATATGATTTTTTCCATATCGCCCAGCCCTACATCCATCCATCACATCCATCCATCCATCTTCTTCCGCTTATCCGGGGTCGGGTCGCGGGGGTAGCAGCCTAAGTAGGGAGGCCCAGACTTCCCTCTCCCCAGCCACTTGGAGCAGTTCCTCCGGGGGAATCCCAAGGCGTTCCCAGGCCAGCCGAGAAACATAGTCCCTCCAGCGCGTCCTGGGTCTTCCTCTGGGTCTCCTCCCGGTGGGACGTGCCCGGAACACCTCACCAGGGAGGCGTCCAGGAGGCATCCTAACCAGATGCCCGAGCCACCTCAACTGGCTCCTCTCGATGTGGAGAAGCAGCGGCTCTACTCCGAGTCCCTCCCGGATGACTGAGCTTCTCACCCTATCTCTAAGGGAGAGTCCAGCCACCCTGCGGAGAAAACTCATTTCAGCCGCTTGTATCCGAGATCTTGTTCTTTCGGTCATAACCCAAAGCTCATGACCATAGATGAGGGTGGGAACGTAGATCGATCGGTAAATTGAGAGCTTTGCCTTTTGACTCAGCTCTCTCTTCACCACGACAGACCGGTACAGCGCCCGCTTCACTGCGGACGCTGCACCTATCCGCCTATCGATCTCACGCTCCAGTTTTCCCTCATTCGTGAACAAGATCCCGAGATACTTAAACTCCTCCACTTGGGGCAGGACCTCCTCCCCGACCCGGAGAGGGCATGCTACCCTTTTCCGGCTCAAGACCATGGCCTCGGATTTGGAGGAACTGATCCCCATCCCGTATCAGTGATACATTATCCGATAATTACCAGATTTATTGTACATCATCAGTGAGCACTTCAACACACATTGATATGGTGGGCTAACATTTGACTCAAGTGCGCCCCCTACATTATTTCTATAGTTATATCTCAGTGATACATCATCCGATCTGAACCAAATTTATTGTGAATAATCAGTGAGCCCTTGTGGACACATTGATATTGTGGTTTAACATATAACTCCATAGCGCCCCCTAGATTATTCAAACTGTTATATCTCAGTGAGACATCATCCGATCTGAGTCGCCTCAATAAGGTCCGAGCGGCGCTAAGCTGCGAGGGCCTCAATGCTGCTTGCAGCTTTAATTATTAGGCCCGAAGCAGCGAAGCGCTGCAAGGACCTATTGTAATTGTAGTGTTTATTATTAGGCCCGAAGCAGCGAAGCGCTGCAAGGACCTATTGTAATTGTAGTGTTTATTATTTTTATTTTTATTTTTATTCTTCCCCCAAAAGAAGTGGCTTTTTGGGGGCCTTAACATATATGAAAACTCACCAAATTTTGCGGACTCGTCAGGACTGGTGAAAAATTACGTATTTTGGGGGCGTGGCAAAAATCGCCACAGAAACGGCTCAAGAGCGCCCCCTAGAAATTTTCAAAATACCCTCCGCATTGACCTTAGTTTGACGTAGAATCATGAAATTTGGTACACTTGTCCAACTCACCAAGATGCACAGAAAACCCTCTGGCACCAATGTTGTACAATAAATGGTAAGGCGGCCATTTTGGAACGATGACCAAATTTTCACCCCTTTTTGGCCGTTTACAGCCTCCGCATTTGAACGAACTCCTCCTATGAATTTCGCTCGATTTGGTTCAAACTTGGCCAGTTTCTTCATAAGGCACGGGGGAACAAACGATATCAAAATTGTGCGTTTTCATGAATGCTGAAGGGGCGGGGCCAGACGTCAAAGTTGGACATCTCGCCATGAAAAACGAAACGCTTACAGCTCTTACACGAAAAAAGTCTAATACATCAAACCTTCAGTTATTGACCCACATCCGGTCCCCCGCAAAACTGTATGGTCAAATCATGACATCACTTAAGCCACGCCCCCTGACAACAGGAAGTGTAAAGTTTTACGTTGAACGGTCCATATCGGACCCCTGTTACCTAATCAGCGTGGCATTGTGTCCAGTGACCGAAGACATGTTGGTGTAACAAGCATTCCAATACTGTTCGTTTTTGGTGGAGCATGTGGGCGTGGCGACGTGGCGAAGTAAGACATAACGCCATCACCATACGTTTGGTTCTAAAATCCACAGATTTGATCCGAGGAGTACCAAAATCAGTATGATCGATCATTGCCCACCCCTTGAACAGGTGTTTATGCTAATTAGCAAATCGCTACAGAAACGGCTCAAGAGCGCCCCCTAGAAATTTTCAAAATACCCTCCGCATTGACCTTAGTTTGACGTAGAATCATGAAATTTGGTACACTTGTCCAACTCACCAAGATGCACAGAAAACCCTCTGGCACCAATGTTGTACGATAAATGGTAAGGCGGCCATTTTGGAACGATGACCAAATTTTCACCCCTTTTTGGCCGTTTACAGCCTCCGCATTTGAACGAACTCCTCCTATGAATTTCGCTCGATTTGGTTCAAACTTGGCCAGTTTCTTCATAAGGCACGGGGGAACAAACGATATCAAAATTGTGCGTTTTCATGAATGCTGAAGGGGCGGGGCCAGACGTCAAAGTTGGACATCTCGCCATGAAAAACGAAACGCTTACAGCTCTTACACGAAAAAAGTCTAATACATCAAACCTTCAGTTATTGACCCACATCCGGTCCCCCGCAAAACTGTATGGTCAAATCATGACATCACTTAAGCCACGCCCCCTGACAACAGGAAGTGTAAAGTTTTACGTTGAACGGTCCATATCGGATCCCTGTTACCTAATCAACGTGACATTGTATCCAGTCACCGAAGACATGGTGGTGTAACAAGCTTTCCAGCACTGTTCGTTTTGGGTGGAGCAAGTGGGCGTGGTGACGTGGCGAAGTAAGACGTAACGCCGTCACCATACGTTTGGTTCTAAACTCCACAGATTTGATCTGAGGAGTACCAAAATCATTATGATCGATCATTACCCACCCCTTGAACAGGTGTTTATGCTAATTAGCAAATAGCCTCCATAGCGCCCCCTAGATTATTCAAACTGTTGTATCTCAGTGATACATCATCCGATCTGAACCAGATTTATTGTGCATCATCAGTGAGCCCTTGTGGACACATTGATATGGTGGGCTAACATTTGACTCAAGTGCGCCCCCTACATTATTTCTATAGTTATATCTCAGTGATACATCATCCGATCTGCACAAGATTTATTATGCTTTATCAGTGAACACTTCGACACACATTGATAATGTTATGTAAATTTTTACTCCATAGCGCCCCCTATATTATTACTACAGTTATATCTTAGTGATACATTATCCGATCTGCACGAGATTTATTATGATTCATCAGTGAACACTTCTACACACATTGATAATGGTATGTAAATTTTTACTCCATAGCGCCCCCTGTATTATTACTACAGTTATATCTTAGTGATACATTATCCGATCTGCACGAGATTTATTATGCTTTATCAGTGAACACTTCGACACACATTGATAATGTATGTAAATTTTTACTCCATAGCGCCCCCTATATTATTATTACAGTTATATCTTAGTGATACATTATCCGATCTGCACGAGATTTAATGTGATTCATCAGTGAACACTTCTATACACATTGATAATGGTATGTAAATTTTTACTCCATAGCGCCCCCTATATTATTACTACAGTTATATCTCAGTGATACATTATCCAATTTGCACGAGATTTATTGTGCTTTATCAGTGAACACTTCGACACACATTGATAATGGTATGTAAATTTTTACTCCATAGCGCCCCCTATATTATTACTACAGTTATATCTTAGTGATACATCATCCGATCTGCACAAGATTTATTGTGCTTTATCAGTGAACACTTCGACACACATTGATAATGGTATGTAAATTTTTACTCCATAGCGCCCCCTATATTATTACTACAGTTATATCTTAGTGATACATTATCCGATCTGCACGAGATTTATTGTGATTCATCAGTGAACACTTCTACACACATTGATAATGGTATGTAAATTTTTACTCCATAGCGCCCCCTATATTATTACTACAGTTATATCTCAGTGATACATTATCCGATCTGCACGAGATTTATTGTGCTTTATCAGTGAACACTTCGACACACATTGATAATGGTATGTAAATTTTTACTCCATAGCGCCCCCTATATTATTACTACAGTTATATCTTAGTGATACATTATCCGATCTGCACGAGATTTATTGTGATTCATCACTGAACACTTCTACACACATTGATGATGGTATGTACATTTTTACTCCATAGCGCCCCCTGTATTATTACTACAGTTATATCTTAGTTTCTTCTTCCGGCACTCGGCAAGGCAGGTCGCATATCTTTCTGCTCTTCCCTCCCTAAGTTTTTCCTACTCCCTGCTTGCTTTTCGTCTCGTCTGCGACCCTTTAGCGCTCACTCGAACCAATATGGAATTAATAAATTGGGCTGATCAGTTACAAATTAAAGTAAAAATTTAGTTATTGAACCAATAAATCTGAACCAGATTTATTGTGCATCATCAGTGAGCCCTTGTGGACACATTGATATGGTTGGCAAACATTTGACTCAAGTACGCCCCTACATTATTTCTATAGTTATATCTCATTGATACATCATCCGATCTGAACCAGATTTATTGTGCATCATCAGTGAGACCTTATGGACACATTGATATGGTTGTGTAACATATGACTCCAGAGTGCCCCCTAGATAATTCAAACTGTTATATCTTAGTGATACATCATCCGATCTGAACCAGATTTATTGTATATCATCAGTGAGCCCTTGTGGACACATTGATATGGTGGGCTAACATTTGACTCAAGTGCGCCCCCTACATTATTTCTATAGTTATATCTCAGTGATACATCATCCGATCTGAACCAGATTTATTGTGCATCATCAGTGAGCCCTTGTGGACACATTGATATGGTGGGCTAACATTTGACTCAAGTGCGCCCCCTACATTATTTCTATAGTTATATCTCAGTGATACATCATCCGATCTGAACCAGATTTATTGTGCATCATCAGTGAGCCCTTGTGGACACATTGATATGGTGGGCTAACATATGACTCCAGAGCGCCCCCTAGATTATTCAAACTGTTATATCTCAGTGATACATCATCCGATCTGAACCAGATTTATTGTGCATCATCAGTGAGCCCTTGTGGACACATTGATATGGTGGGCTAACATATGACTCCAGAGCGCCCCCTAGATTATTCAAACTGTTATATCTCAGTGATACATCATCCGATCTGAACCAGATTTATTGTGCATCATCAGTGAGCCCTTGTGGACACATTGATATGGTGGGCTAACATATGACTCCAGAGCGCCCCCTAGATTATTCAAACTGTTATATCTCAGTGATACATCATCCGATCTGAACCAGATTTATTGTGCATCATCAGTGAGCCCTTGTGGACACATTGATATGGTGGGCTAACATTTGACTCAAGTGCGCCCCCTACATTACTTCTATAGTTATATCTCAGTGATACATCATCCGATCTGAACCAGATTTATTGTGCATCATCAGTGAGCCCTTGTGGACACATTGATATGGTGGGCTAACATATGACTCCAGAGCGCCCCCTAGATTATTCAAACTGTTATATCTCAGTGATACATCATCCGATCTGAACCAGATTTATTGTGCATCATCAGTGAGCCCTTGTGGACACATTGATATGGTGGGCTAACATTTGACTCAAGTGCGCCCCCTACATTACTTCTATAGTTATATCTC
>JBBPBX010025619.1:0-19939 GCA_038048925.1 Garcialebias charrua
ACAGGTGAGGACGTTGGTCCATGAGCGAAAGTTAAGATGCCCTTGATTAGTTTTAGCTGTTTGCGCAGCTGATAAAGGACCTTAAGGTCTGGATCGGAATCCAGGTCGTCTTTAGACGGACTATTTTTGTTCGGATCAGTCAGGTACAGTATCATGGAGTTGATAGCAGGATCCGACTTTTGTAGTTGGATGATGTCTGGGTCAGTCAGTGCAGGTCGTACAGAGACTGCGTTGTCAGCAGGTCTGGCTGCGGCCTGTGCACGTGTGACTGCCATAACTCTGACTGAAGGTTGTGTTGGCAGAGTCTCGATTAACCAGGAGGGGTCGAAGGACCATAGAGGACCTTCGTCGGCTCCTTCTTTGGCTAAGGAGTCTGCAATGTCATTGTAGTGCTTGTCATCGCCTGGGACTCTAGAATGCCCTGGAACTTTCTTCCAGTAGATCTGTAAGTCGTGTGATGTCACCAAGTGATCACACGCTATGAAAAGCTCTTTGTGTTTGACCACTTTTCTGTCGCTTGTTAGGAAACCGTTCAGTTTCCACACAGCGAGGTGACAAGCGAAACTCAAACGAGCATAGTTAGAGTCAGTGCAGATGACTAGGGTCTTGATGGAGCGTGCTACTACCATCTGGAGAGCTATTAGGATCATGATCACGACAATCTCAGCGTACCGAGAAGTCTGAGAGCCTGATTTGTAGCTGAAGGTGATCTGCTCTTGGTCTTGGAGGAGGACCCCTCCAACACCTGCCCTACAGATTTTGTCGCGGAGGAACGAAGATCCATCCACGTACAATGTTGTCATATCTTTGCAGATATTGTCATCAAAGAAGTGGTGGTTCGGGTCTTCAGTCACAGGGGTTTTTTCCTCAGCCAACGGCTGGGTCGCTGGTACATCTTGTGTACACTTTTGGCAGAGTGCCAAGTCTGTCCCCAGATGTGACTTCTTGTTTTGACCATAACGTATGTCTAGGTTAAAACTTTGAAGCGCCATGAGCCACGTTGCAACACGTGAGTTTGTTACCACACCATCTCTGATGCGTTGGCTGTTCAGGAATGTCACTGGCTGGTGTTGTGTTTCCACAACGATTTTCTGTCCACCAATGTAGCTGGAGAAATGTTTTACTGCCCACACTGTGGTCAGTAGAGCTTTCTCACAGTCTGAGAATCTCAACTCGGGGCCTGCCATCGTTTTGCTGGCGTAGGCCACTACACGTTTGTCTCTGTCGTGTATTTGGTATAGACCTGCACTTATGCAATGAGCTGAGAAGCCCACTTCCAAGTAAAGCTCTTTGTTGTAGTCTGGGTAGACTAAACATGGGGCTGACTTGATCCTGTCTATAAGAGCGTCCATTGCCTGCTGCTGTTTGTCAGTCCAGACAAATGGGACGTCTTTCTTTAGGAGTTCAGTCAGTGGCTTTGCAAGGTCTGCATAGTTCTCTATGAACTGGTTCGAGTAGTTACACACGCCAAGAAAACTTTGTAGTTCTTTGAGATTGGTGGGGACCTTGAGATTGTCAAGGCCTTGGGCACGAGTTAAGATGCCATGGTTTGGTTTAAGCCGTTCACGCAGTGTATCGGGAAGCTTGTACAGGAACCTCATAGGCTTCGGCCAACGTTTCTCCGTACGTTTACCTCTTTCTGCGTAATTCAGGTGTGTCACAACTGTCGGCGCAGTCGCTGGTGTGTCTGACCGGTCAGACCGCGGTGCGTCACTGTCGTTGTGATGTGTGTCTTCCCACTTCATGACTGAAGAGGTGCTCTTTGAGTCTGTAAGAACTATGTCATCTCTGAGTAGTCCTATACTCAAAAGCTCTTGAACCAAGGTTTCATCGAAAGCTTGGCTGATGGCTGAAGTACCTGTCCCAGAGGACAGTACAGCGTCTGTGGTGTGGGATCCTCGGACCTCCACACAGTCTACTACCTGTGGTAGAGAGTGAGAGTACACCCCCCTTTTGTTGGAGGAGGGGTCCTCAAAATCTGTGACACTGAAATCCAAGTGACTGTCAGCATGTCGCGGACTGCCACTTCCAGGACTCACATGTCCTTGAACCAAGGTTTCATCGAAAGCTTGGCTGATAGCTGAATTACCTGTCCCATAGGACAGTACAGCCTCTTCGGTGTAGGATCCTTGGATCTCAACACCTTTCACTACCTGTGGTAGGTAGTGTTCAGTGAGTGCTGACTGTGTCAGCTCGCAGAGGAGGTTCTCTTGTCGGGCCAGAGTCTGGTCCAACTGTTGAGTCTCTACTGTCTCACCTGTAGTTGAAGGTTCACTTACCGGGCTTGTGACCACGGTTGGGGAGTCCCTCGTGGCCACTGCGGTACCTGCGGTTAGGCAGTCTGTACCACAACGAGGAGGCACTTTTATTGGCAGGGGTTTTCTCACTGTTGCCCACATTTCCTGTTGACCATAATCTATAATCTATAATCTATAATAATAACTCAGCGCACACTACTTCTGACATTGCCATGGATGTTGACAGCAAACCAATTGCTGACACACAACAACATCCTGAAGGTCATGATACTGACAGCCAACTAGATGCTGACAGTAAACAAGATTACACAGCCAGAGTCACACGTGAACAGAAACGTGGACAAAGACCTATGAGGTTTCTGTGTAACTTTATGCAAAGGGGGGTGGCTAAGAAAGCCTACCTGCCCATCACACTGGAAGGTGTCCTTGAGCGTGAAGCCCTCCTCGCTGAGTTGGCTGTCAGTATCATGACCTTCAGGATGTTGTTGTGTGTCAGCAATTGGTTTGCTGTCAACATCCATGGCAATGTCAGAAGTAGTGTGCGCTGAGTTATTTGTGTGCTCTGAGTCTTTGTGAAAGACAGTGCTACACATCGCTCCAGGTTGGTCAATGTTGATAGTGTCATTATCAATGATAATGCCACTCATTGTAACAGGTTGGTCAGGCACAGTAACATTCAAATCTACTGACAAACTACTTACTTCCTCTGTCTCTTCCGAGCATAGAGGTGTTGGGCCATTGTTCCGGGACATTCGTGACTCTTTGCCTGTTTCGAACTGTTCAGTTCGAGGCGCGGGAGGTGCAGTTCCAAGGCTCGGGGCTGTCTGTTGGGACAACGCATAGTTACATGAGTATAGGTCCCCATCCTTCAATTTCTTTTGAAGTCCACCCGCCGATTGACCTTGGTTTTCACCCATCTGGTACGATCTGAACCATTTTGGTTTCTTTCTCCCGCGGATACCCCCACTTTGTGGTTTGTCAGGTTGAAAGGTCTGTTTCTTTTCGCCTTTGTTAGGAGAGGGAGTTGATGAACTTGTCCCTTCTAGCTCCAGCGAGTGGGATTTGACCGCTTCATTCGGGGACACCTGTAAGGGTGTTTTGGCTAGCATGTTAGCTGCAAAGACATCCGCAGCACACTCTACTATTTCATTCAAAGATGTTGCTTCTAAATCACCCCAGGCCAAGTTCCATGGCAACTCGAATCTAACATCAGGGATTAGATTATCCCTGAAAACAGATTTGAAAAGCGTCTGCTCTTCCAGGTCAGGTTCCATCATGTCACCTATATACGCCTTCAAAATTCTGGCAAAGAAAAAATATGGATGTTCATCGTTTCTCTGCAAGACATTTCGGGCAGCTGAGTAGTCACCACACAATGAGAAAGATTTTTCCTCTGTGCAAGGTGCAGGGGGAGCAAGTTCATGGCTCCGGGGTTCCTCTTGGTACCCTCTGATGTATGGGTCTTCTAGAGGCACATACTGTATGAGCCTTGGACGCGTACCGTCTTGAACTTCCATCTTTAACTTGATTTTTTGTGAAAATCAATAAGACAGTTCGAATTTTAATGTGTGCAAATAAATCTTCACTTTTAATGCAGCACTGAGTCAATCAAACTAATCAGCTGTCTGGTTTACGTGTTTCACTGTGGAATAAGTATTTCTATTCATAGGTAACTTCTTCAGGTTTTACCCTCAAATGAATTGTAAAAGTTAAATGCCTTTTTGCAGTGTTAACTTTAAAATATAACTTATTTTTCAACAACAGTTACTAACTAACCCAAGCATGACGTCCGTTTTACTTACTCAAACACTATTTAAAAGATTCGAAATAAATACATTGTTCACACTAAAATGTACCCAGAATGCTGCTCCATTATGCCTTAAAAAAGATGTATTGCAGTTTGGCTAAACTGTTTTGCTGTATTTTGACAGTTATCAGGAGTGAAAAATGGATTACCTGTTTATTTTAAATATTTTTTATCTAAAATAAACTGGAGGTGTTTGTGTGCTTAGCATAACATGACAGATGGCATTCCAAATAAAAATCAGTGACTTTTATCAATTTGTTGTCTGTTGACATCCTCAAAGTTGTTCTGCTATCTTTGTTTTGATTTTTTGTGAAAATCAAGTCAGCAGATGCTTTCTGTTTATTTTAAATTTTGTATTTAAAATAAACTGGAGTCATTAATTTTACACAGAAAAACGTTAAAAATGCAATTTTTAACTAAAAGTGTACAGTGTACACCAATTCTGTTTAAAATTCAGAGATGTGAAGAGCTTAATGTGGAAATTCTCTGTTCTCCATCATTTTATTTATTAATTTTATTTAATCTGAAAATCAAATAAAAGATGCTTTTTTGAGTGTTATTTTAAATCTCTTCAGTATTTAAAATGAGCATCAATTGTTCGTCTGTACCTCTGTTATTCAAAAATTCTTTATTTAAAATAAACAGGATTTTTTGTTTGTGTACAGAACAATTTTAAAGCTGGTAATTTTCACCATAAAAAATGCTGACTTTATGAGGTGTTGAGAGAAAACTCATCTATTAACGTCCAGCAGGGGGCAGCGTCGAGTATGTTATCACGAAGCGACTGAGTTTAAATCAGTACATGGAAAGAAAACAACCTATTAGGGTTAGTTTTCAGTAAGAACGTGATAATTGCTCGAACCGCGTTCTTGTCAGAGACAAGTTTATGTTGCTAGACAGTGTTGATGGCTTCAGATGAGTGTTTAAGTGTGTGTTCGTGTGTGAACGAGTGTGAACCAGCGAGTGTGACCTGTCACTCAAAGTGCGGCACCTGGAAGTGACGACAAAAATGGGCGGGCCAACGCAGCGTGCGTAGCGCGTCACCAGCTTCAGTGCTTGCGAGGCGGAGCTCGCTACAACATACGTGGCGTCAACAAATCAATCACAGCGTCAGTAGTTCATTCTACAAGCATACATGGCGAATGTAGATCCTTACCTTCGACCAATGTCGTGCCGGAAATGACGACAAAGTGGGCTGGTCGCAACGGCGTGCGACGTGATTGACAGCTCACAACAGCGAATCAGCGTTCGCCACAAGAGTGATTGACAGCACACAACAGCGAATCAGCGTTCGCTACAAGAGTGATTCACAGCACTCGTATCATCCAATCACAGCTCATAAACGGACATGAGACACGTCTTCTTAACGTTAGCTTAGCACAACAGAATACAACTTCATAGACTCTTAAAAACAACTCAAACGCTACAATTTAACTTCCCAAAATGCTGAAACATGCGGCGCACATCTAGACAGGCCAACTTAGTTACGCTCAGTAACCCAGCACTGCAGCTGTTGAACAACACGGACTCTCACGGAGTCACTCCAGGTCGGTTCCGGTCCACGTTAGAGGAGCAGAAAACTCGGGTCAGAACCCATTAACCGACACGTTCTAACAGTATATGCTGCTTCGACCTTCTTTAAAATGTAAAAATACCACAACAGCAATCTTGTAGATGTTAAATTAGCTTCCAGGGCAGGCAGTTTGACTCGGCGATCAAACAACAAAGTTCTGTACCGGAGTGTGTGCTTGAACTGGGTCGAAGCCGAACCAGAACTCCCACAGACCACGGCTGACAAAAACTTCACCTGAATGCTTCCAACAGCGCTTGCAGTGTTGAAACGAATAACAATCCCTCAGCCTCAAATGATAAAAACACGCAGAATCTGCCTGCTTTGAACACTTCCAGCCAAAATTATTATCCTCAGAGTTTAAAACTTGGATCCTTTTATGCAAACATGACGTTACAAGTTCATGACTGAGACCACAGATTTATCAATAAACTTTTAGAAGCCGATACGAGGCCACCAGATGAAGTAAACATGAGGGTAACCACCATATTGTGACTTTAAACACGTACGGTGCCACCCAGATGTAAAGGGGTTAAAGGGGGTCAGTTTAATACTGACCTCCTTTTTACCTTAATTAATTTACTTATTCAGATTGAATAGTAAATTCACGGATTCTCTTCTTTTTCAGTTTATTCAATATTTCTGTGATCTTTATGATGGATAAATAAACAGAGCCATTAAGTGACAATGGACACGTTAACTTAGTTTGATATGTCAAAGAGACACTATCATTTATTTAAAATAAATCAACTAAATTAACACCATTACACTTGATTGACATGATTTCACTTTCTTTCAATTCAAATACGTCAGCACACTTAAATTTAACACAACAGACATAAATATTAGATGTTAACATATTTAGTCTGTGGGCTCTTTTAGCTTAAAAATATAGTTTCCAGCTTAGGTTGAGAGGGAAAAGAAATAGGAGGAAAGATTTAAGAAGAACATTATCCTGAGCATGAGACCAGAGTGACACTTCTCATCCGACGTCTGCTAAAATCCAGGTACGTTTTGTAAACAGCTCCTTTACCTTTTGACGACAGCCCGGTAAGAGGGAAGACACCAGCCTTCAGATGCACAGAGTCCTTTAGTCTCAGCACGTCCAAAACTGGTTTTAGTTTACGTTTCAACGTCTCCTGGCTTCCGCGTTGGTCATCAGAGAATATGTCAGCTTCAGGCCTCTGACTTCAAGATAAACTTATTCCAGGAGGGAATAAACAAAGTTTTTGAGCTCGGCTTGTTCGAAGTAGACTCATAACAGCCTGTTATCAGTCCTTAGCTGAAGACGCCGGTCGTTAGCTCTTGACCACACGTGTCCAGCTCTTGGGAAAGTTCACATCTCTTTTGAAGTTCCCAGCAACTCACTGAAGCGTTTCAGCACAGCTTAGACTAGTACTTAAGGAAGGACCAGTCGAGGAGTTCATTTGTCTTATCAAACCCAAGGTTAACAAGCAGCAGCAGAGGGAGATTTGTTTAGGAACAGACAGAGAAAGCTGGAGCCTTGTTCAATGAAAAACAACTGATTAAACTGTCTTCTTATTTCTAAACAGAACAGTCGGGTCTCTGTGACCCGATATTTCCCTTTAACACAGCAGTGGACACAGTTTAACTCTCACAGAATAACACAGCTTAAAAGCACCATCATGAGAATGACAAAAGTTATTCTTTTGATCACATTAGGATCAAATCAAAGATAGAAATAGTCTCTTTTGGTGACTATATTTATCAGATTATAGCTAAATGAATGATTTTGTAGTAAATGTCTTGCTTCACTGAGAGGTCAGTAAAGGTCATCACTGGACAGTTCAAAAGTACACAGGTGTCTTAAAAGTGGACAAGGTCATGTCCACTACACAAGTGCTGCTAATGGCGGGGCCCAACTGCAGCTAACATCGAGCAGCTTGTTTTGGATGGAGGAACATTGCGGAGAAACGGATTTCGGTAAGTTTTTTTTTTTCTGGCTCCAAATGTATGAAGTTAAGAAGCTAACAGTCCTTCTTTTAAACAGTTTGGACCACGTGTGTGCGTGTGGAGCGTAAGGAAGCTGGGGGAGCTCGGACGGGTGCAAGAGCTAATGCTAAAAGACGAAGGCCAGCTCAAAGTAAGAAATTATATTTTTTATTTATTGTATTCATTTATTGTACATGTAAAGTTCTGTGCATGTTTATGGCCTAGTATGTCCGCTTGTTCAATCTCATGCCGTTAAATGTGTGCGGCACTCCGTTAGCGGTATAGCCGCAACCTACGTCAGAAACGCGGACCTACGATCGGCACGTGTTTTTGGTCCGCGAGATATGGCAAAATCGACCTAAAGGGCGAGGCATAGCTCCGCGCTAGCGCAAGCCCACGCAGCACCACGCTGTGCGCGCTCCGCTTGCACAAGCCTTTGAACGCTCGCACGAACGCGCCAAGCTCAAATTTTACGACCGCTCACGCGCGTGGTGTCTCACAATAAACTGCCCTGGTGGCGGGCTGTTTTGTATGACACACAAATGAATGAAATTCCTCTTCTTTATCGCTGATCGAGCCTTTTCTTTTGTTTTTTTGCCTAAAGTCAAGTAATCGCTTGAAGCGGTCACCATTCACTTCCTTCTCCGATGAGGAGGAATGAATGAACTTGTCACGAGTGAACTAAACTCATGTCCAACGTGGATGCGCGATGTTCTAAATATTTCCTGGTGTACTTGTCTGCTGTGTGGGTTGAAAAACCAGCGCTCCCTGTTTTAATTTTAATTTTTAGGACTTTTTTATTAACATATAAACACAGAACAAAGCTGCACAGCCCTCTGCCTTTTCTTCTCAGACCCGACATTCTTCTCAGACCCGACCTGTCAATCAAATCAGTAGGCTGTCAGCAAATGACCAATCAGCGACCTCAATTTGTCCCGTAGCTAAACGCTCCGCCCTGCTTCTGCTCAAATGACATCAAGTATTTGGAGCGAAAACGTTGGAGCCACACGCTGCTTCACGCTGAGCTCTGCTGTGAACCCCCCACGCACAGCGCACGCGCGTGGCGTGGGGCTCGGTCCAGCGCGGAGCTCTGCGCCGGCCTTAAGTCTCATCCTTAGGTCCGGAACCCTGAGGTAACTCGAGGGTTCCCTGTACACATAAATCTATAGCGACATTTCCCCTATGGATAGCCATGATCCATTGTCGCCCTGACCTCCGTCGACGAGGGAACGGAACAGCCGTACCCACCGGTGTGGACACAATGGAACTCACTTGTAGTGCCGGTAGCTCGCAGCCGCTTCCCTTTTCGGGTCGTTGTCATGGTCTGCTACAGGGTATATACAGAAATTCTTAAGTTAAATTTAATACCTTTTAATACCTTTTTAATACCATTACAATATTTCTTAATACCATCACGACACTGAGCTGCAACCGTAACGGCAACCTCTTGTACTTCAGTTCAGAGCAACTAATTGTAAAGTGATAGATTACTGTCATTTTATTCCTAAACTTTGGTAGTAAATGTAGTTTTATAATATTTACTGGATACATAAATTTGCTTCTTGCCTCAATAAAAGCACAGACCTACTTGTTATTTAAATCTAACTCAAGACAAAAAGTTTAATTGTTCCCACACATAACATATCTCTAATGGCAAACCAAAAACTGTAAACTTGAAAACAGAACAGTTTGGTTAAAATAATTTTAAAACATGCACAATTCAAAAAGAGAGGGAGAAAAAGAATAACTACTGTACTTTTCATCCTGTAAGTCGCAGTTTTTTGAATAATTTACATGCCCTGCAACTTATAGGCTGAAGTGACATACCGTATTCATGGATTTTTCCCATTTTTATAAACCATTTTTAGCTGAGATGACAGTTTACATTCATTCTGACTGAAAAAAAAAACAGCAATACTTGATGGGCCCCATAGTAGTAATAGATGTATGGAATGCTGTTGGCTGTTGTATCATGTAATAGGAAATGGCATGCTGTTGGCTGTTGTATCATGTAATAGGAAAATGTGCCTATAATGACAAATTAAAAAAAGTTCAAGACAAAAACAACTGGACTTTATTTATTATACTATTTATTATACTATACTTTATTGATTTTTTCTTGCACTTTTTAGAATTCACCATGTCCTAGATGACTGAGAATCTTCACTAGCTATTAATGGCTCAATCGGCCTGCCATATTGTCCACACCTTTCTGCTCTCTGCTTGGAACCGTCAATCCAGCTGCACCACAGCGGCAAAATGCAGCTAATTTTACCATTAAAGTGCATTTATTAAAGGGGACCACATATAGGTCTTTAAAATTTTTATGTTATGTCTGTGTGCTATCTTGACAATATTAATTCATTTTAATACACAAAATAATTCTTAGATAATCAATTATACCCTTTTTAATTCTGCCATTTTTAACTTTCGTTTTGAACGACCGGTTTCTGATACAAGTTCTGAAGTCCACGCCCTTCAACGATCTGTTTACGCCCTCTGTAACAGCCAGTATCTGTAATGTGTTGTTGTTTTAAAATTAGCTCTTTTTTTATTACTCATTTGACTTACTGTTAGTGCTAGCTTAAGATAACTTACCGAAACCCGTCTGAGCGCGCCGCAATTTGCTGCTCCTTTTAGCATTAGACCACCCGAATCCGATGCTAATGTTAGCTTGTTCCTCTTCCGGTGTTCGCCAGCTCCGCTCGTTGCACGCGGCGATTTTGGGAGTTATCGCTGTTCCAGTCAAGACAACACAAAGTTCACCAAGTGTCTCCCGTAAATTAATCCGTAAGGAGAAGGTCCTCGCTGCTGCGAGGCTGCAGCGAGGCTGTACAGTTGAAGCTCCGCTTCATCCGCCAGAGGAGGGGTCCCGTTGCCACCGGTCCCTACGCCGGGGGTCTGCTCGTTTAATTTTTACCGGCTGCGCGTTGGGAGCGATCGCAAATACACTAAAAATTGAACTAAAACATAAAAATAACAATTATACTTTATTTATAAAGCCATTTAAAAAAACACAGCTGCAACAAAGTGCTGTACACATGAAATTAAGAACATATAAACAAAAGATGAGATGAAATCATGAAAAACAACAGTCATGTGTTTAATACAGAAGTGGGTTGAGCCTAACCAGGGGTTGCTAGGTGAGGGGCTGGACTCAGGTTGGGGTGGGTTGTCCTCTCGCTTGTGACGTCACATGCGAGAGAGAGAGAGGACTGTTTTTTTATGAAGTAAATACCCAAAGTTGAGTAAAAAAAACATTAAAAAGTGAATTTTAAATGTGTGGTCCCCTTTAAGCAAATGATAGACTGAGGCACACCTCTGCTATAATTTTGAGTTAACAAATAATTGTTTAGGTACTTTTCTTGTTAAATGTCAGCGAAACAAGCCGCGCTCCTTTTTCCTGTTTCTCACCGCTGAGTGATCACGGTGCACACAGGCAGCGAAACATCTTTTTTAAATAAAGCTGATTTAACGATTAAGGTGCATTTATTAAGAAAACGTTAGACTGAGACACACATTTGCTATAATTTCGAGCTAACAAATAATTGTTTAGGTACTTTTCTTGATAAATGTCGAAGGATCAAGGCGCATTCCTCTTTCCTGTTTATTTTCACAGACATGTGCCTCGCCTCAACCAGCTGTAGGTGCGAACGCGTCGCACATTGACCAACAATATGACGTCATTGTTTTAGCTAAGGTCCTACTCGGAACATGAAATTAGAGAAGATGAATACATTCACAGAGATTTTTTTAGACGACAGAACGAGAAAAATATAGTTGTGTAGGTTTTTAAAAAAATTAATACCTCGTCAGATGACGTTTATTACTTTAATACTTTTTAATGGCCTTAATTTGTGTTAATTTCATTTACTACCTTTTAATACCTTTTACAACCCTGCGGATACCCTGTGCTACTAGGAGCCAACGCTAACACCAACGGCAGTGGATGGGACCCGGAGGTGGCGGACGTGGGTTGTATTTTAACGGAAGTACGTCACCACCCGTGGCATATAGTCTATTACAAGATTGTTGCGCAGAAAGATAGTGCAACAATACCAGAATGGTGTTACCCAGCGTAAAATAGCAAAGGCATTTAAGTTATCATCATCAACTGTGCATAACATCATTGTTCCAGATTCAGAGAATCTGGAACAATCGCTGTGCGTAAGGGTCAAGACTGTAAAACTCTACTGGATGCTCGTGATCTCCGGGCCCTTAAACGTCACTGCACCTCAAACAGGAATGCCACCGTCAAGGAAATAACAGAATGGGCTCAGGAATACTTCCAGAAAGCATTGTCAGTGAACACAATCCACCGTGCCATCCGCCGTTGCCAGCTGAAACTCTACAGTGCAAAGAGGAAGCCATTTCTAAGCAAGCTCCACAAGCTCAGACGTTTGCACTGGGCCAGGGGTCATTTAAAATGGAGTGTGGCAAAATGGAAGACTGTTCTGTGTCAGATGAGTCACGATTTGAAGTTCTTTATGGAACACTGGGACGCCATGTCATCCGGACCAGAGAGGACAAGGATAGCCCAAGTTGTTATCAACGCTCCGTTCAGAAGCCTGCATCACTGATGGTATGGGGTTGCATGAGCGCTTGTGGCATGGGCAGCTTGCATGTCTGGAAAGGCACCATTAATGCAGAGAACTATGTTCAGGTTCTAGAACAACATATGCTCCCATCTAGACATCATCTCTTTCAGGGAAGACCCTGCATTTTTCAACAAGATAATGCCAGACCACATTCTGCAGCAATCACAACATCATGGCTACGTAGGAGAAGGATCGGGTACTGAAATGGCCAGCCTGCAGTCCAGATCTTTCACCTATAGAGAACATTTGGCGCATCATAAAGAGGAAGGTGCGACAAAGAAGGCCCAAGACGATTGAACAGTTAGAGGCCTGTATTAGACATGAATGGGAGAGCATTCCTATTTCTAAACTTGAGAAACTGGTCTCCTCTGTCCCCAGACGTCTGTTGAGTGTTGTAAGAAGAAGGGGGGATGCCACACAGTGGTAAAAATGGACTTGTCCCAACTTTTTTGGGATTTGTTGACACCATGAAATTTTGAAACAACATATTTTTCCCTTAAAATGATACATTCTCTCAGTTTAAACTTTTGATCTGTGATTTGTGTTCTATTCTGAATAAAATATTAGATGTTGGCACTCCACATCATTGCATTCAGTTTCTATTCACAATTTGTTTAGTGTCAACTTTTTTTGGAATCCTGTTTGTATGACTTACGGTAGTTGTTTTGTCTCCTCAGGAGAGGAGCCTGCAGGTGAATGGAGGAGCACTGATAATTTCAAAGCCACCTCTTCATCTGTAAGCTGGAAAGCAGAGTCATCTTGGCCTCATCTTGTCTGATAATGTGAATTAAAGCTCTTCTGCCTCTGTCCGGTGCAGGTTCTCACAGACGAGGCCAAAAGTATGTACCGCTAGTTTTTGTACATCCGTGACGCTAGTTTTTGTACATCTGTGACAGCTTTCTCGTGACTTCTACCCTTGCAAGTAAAGACCGGTGTAAAAATCTTGTATCCTCAGGGTGGCGTATTTGAGTAAAGAGAAGAAAGTATATTTATTTGATCCAACAGGCTGAGTTAGAAGTGCCTAGAAGTACTGTAGTGAGGTTTCTTTTCTTTTTATTATTTACTCGAGGTGGCACAGAGTGATAGATCCTGGAGAAAACAATTTTATCTTCCACCGGGTGTAATGGCAGAGCCAGGGGGTGGCCAATGGTGGCCTCAAGTCACCATAAATTAATCTTCGGCCACCCCAATCATTTGAAAATTGAACTGCCACATATAAATCCAAAATGGCTAACGCCATCAATTTTCAAAAGAAACCTTGCTTCCATCTAGATCAGGGGTCTGCAACCTGTGGCTCTGGGGCCAAAAGCGGCTCTTTGGGCCCTCTGCTGCGGCCCCTTGAAGCTTTGACCACAACTTACCATGAAACTGAGTTTTATTGGGTTTTATACCCACAACATCCTGGTGCATGCTCAATAATCCAGGCAGAAATTAGAATTTTTTTGTTTTGTTCTTTTGAATTTCCAGAGGACAAGACAACTTTTTTGGATATACCCACAACAGAAGAGACTAGTTTTACTAAATTTCCTGCCAATTTTCTACAAACGTGTGAATAAATCTACTAATACAAGAAAATCTGGATTAAATTTAGTCACTTCATTTATCCAACATCCAGCTTTGCGGTGGCTCATCAAGGCCCGCAGAGTTCAAAGTTTCAATTTTCAATCAAAATTTGTCTAAACTATTATTTTATTTTTCTTCTTTACATAAATACTGTATTTTCTTTTGTCCTAAATGTAAAAATATCAATATTAAAACTCCTCATTAATTTTATAATGTCACCCCCACAAGCTGGAACCCCTACTCCAACTACCTCAAAGTGGCCCATGGGCCATCAGTTGATAATCCCAGTTGTAGTTGGTTTCACGGCTTCAGACACGTTTAATTTCCTGAGTCAAGGAGCAGCAATGGCTCTTTTGACTGAACAGGTTGCAGACCCCGATCTAGATGCACCCACAAACCAAAAAGGAAGTCTGGACTTCACATATTTATTCGCGCTCACAACATTCACGGACGGAGGACGTCTCAAATTGAGAACGAGAATCACAATAAAGAAACCTTGACCGTGACTTTCCACACATTGGCAAAAAGGAAAACACAAACGTTAAATTACTGTAAAAGGATTTTAGTCATGTGACATGTTGATCGGCTTCTGTGATTCTTCAAACTTTCATATTTAGTAGCAAGAAACAGAAAATACTTACAGATACTCCTTAATCTTGATGTAGCACAGGGCTCTGTTTCCATAAAGAATGTGGTTGTCAGGACTAGGAAGGAAAATTCAGTTATTTAAATTATATAAACAAACAAATTTACCATAACATGCCCTTTTGGGGAGCATGTCCAACATGTTTGTATTGCATTTCTAATCTTTCTTTTAAAATGAACTACCGGTAATTTAAAATAGTGAACAAAAACAACTTCAGTAAAGATATGTAAATGAATTGTTAACAGAACCATAAGTTTAGGTTAGAAGATATTTTTAAACAGTAGTTGTCAAATTTAGGGCAAATGAGTTCTTAAGATATCCAGATATCAACTAGTGGGTAAAATACTTTAAAAAAATCATTTTTATTGTTTCAAATAAAAACAGTAGTCATGAAATAAATATAAACAGGTACTGTAGATGTTAAAATAGTTTGTCTCGTCATGTCAAATCTAAAACTTTTGTTTCAGAAGTAATATTAAAATAGTACTTACTAAAACTGGATGGCTATGGAATAATGTTTTACAGCTTGTTCATATAGTTGTTTCTGAAAATATTCATTTCCTAGCTTCTTCATGCTTTCACTTTGCTGAAAAAAGAATAAACACGTATTTAAAAAAAAAAATGCATCCAAATCTTTTCATGTCACAAATATACTAAAAAGCATAAAACATTAACAAAATGTTTATTGTGCAAATCCAATCTCATTGTAATGACTTCTCTAAATGGTTTTCAGAATCTGTATGAATCATGGCAAAAACCAATGCAGATTTGTTCCTGTCTTTGATTTTATACGTCTACCTTATAATGTTTTGCTAGTTTTTTGATACTTTGTTTAAAAAAAAAAAAAAATAAGTATTTCTCTCTTTTGTTTTTTTTCTCTTTTGTTTTCTATTGTTTATTGTTTAAGGAAATTCTACCATTGCTGTTCATCGTTCTTTAGTTTTAGCAGGTCGCTTTCGTAAATGAGCCATGAGGCTCAATAAGATTTACCTGACTAAATAAAGGTTGAATGAATGAATGAATGAATGAATGAATGAAAAATGTGTAATGCAATGATTACACATTCCTTCTCAAACTTTCCCTTACAGAAAAAAACAATTACCGTACTTTCCGGTGTACAGTATAAGCAGCTTTTTCCACACGCTTTGGACGCCGCGGCTTATACAATGCAATGTTTATTATTATTTTTTTGTTTACCGTATTTTCCGGTGTATAGGTAGCACCTTTTTATGGTTTTTTTCAAGGCCTGCGACCTATACTCAGGTGCGACCTATATATGGCTTGTTATCACTTTCGGTGAAACAAATTTTTAAATCCAGCTCATTTCACAATTGCATTCATTTATTAAGGAAAAGTTCAGCTCAGACATATATTTGCTATACAGGTAGTCCCCGATTTACGAGCGAGATCCGTTACAACGAGGCGCTCGTAAACCGGAAATCTCGTATTTCGGAACGGTTGCCATGTCTCTCGTAAGTCCGGAATTTCGCTCGTAAATTGGAACGGTTTCGCTAGCGCGACTACAAACACTCGTTTTTCATCAAAAAACTGCTTATGAGTGCATAAAAATGATCGGAAACGTGTGTCCACATGTTTAGCTAACGAACTGTGGTGAAAAAACACATGAAAACTCAGTATTTTTTGCGTTTTTTCCAAAAATTCGCCAGCTCGTAAGTCTGGAACCTCGTAGATCAGAGCGCTCGTAAATCGGGGACTACCTGTAATTTTTATCAAACAAATAATTGTTTTTAAGTGTTAATCTTCTTAAAAGCCTTGCTGTGCGCTCCTGTGGCAGACATTTTTCCAATCAATTGGTGATAATTGGACAATGCGACCTATACACCAGAAAATACTGTACTTTTATATTTACAACATTTTATCTTTCCTCAACAGGCTAAAGAGCTTACTGCAGAGAAAAAACTTTTACCGGTAGCTTTGTCACACCTGAGCGCTTGCATTGCTGCCCAACACACGCCTCTCTTGGAGGTGGGTCATTGTGAAACAGACACTTCTAGTTGGGTGTGCTTTAGACCAGAAATTATGGTACTTTTTGACTATTTAAAGTTTAAATTTTGTTACCATTTTAAATGTCTAAACTTTTCCAAGCTCAAAATTCCAACTTTCTGTCAAATTTTGTGGCTGTTCATCGTCTGGGCTTCTGTTAATGAAAATGCTAAACTCTACAGGTAGTCCCCGACTTACGAGCGAGTTCCGTACCTACGGATCATTCGTAAGTCGAAAATTCGTAAGTAGGATAAAAATAAATAAAATAAAATACATTTTATTTTTTTTAAATAAATGAATACATGTACAGTACTCTACAGTCACCAAGCACTTAGCCTATCCTAACACAGTTTTTAAAGATGAAGGAGTGAGTTGAATTGTCTCCCTTTCACATAAAGGGAGCTAGCTCCCTTTATGGGAATGGAGCCTGCTAGGGAGGAGGGAGACAATTCAACTCACTCCATCTTTAAAAACTGTGTTAGGATAGGCTAAGTGCTTGGTGACTGAGCAGTACTGTACATTTATCCAGTGGTGGGCACAGACCGCTAGAGAGCGCTAAAGCGCTATTCCGCTTACAGTGGACCTAAACTTTTTGTCAGCGTTTTTGTGAATTGACTAACTTTTATAATTCATAAGCGGATTTATGCTATTTTTATTTAAAATGCAGTACCGCTAATAACTAATTATCTATCAGTAAAAAACAATAAACTTATTTACAAGCTTTTATGCTGCTTGTTTTTTACCTTTTTCCCCACCGTAAACAGCAGAGGAGGAAAGGGTGTGAGGGGGAGGGGGGCAGAGCTGAGAACAGACTGGGCTCTACCATGTAGGTAAATGCCTGGGGGTCCCATTTCAGCAGTGGCCCCGGCCCCGCCTCGCCCCGTGCAGTCACCTACATCACTAACATTGCTCATGCTTGTTAATGTACATTTAACATAAAAATAATTATAGTTACGATGAAAACGATCATTAAATACGCAATAAAAAAACGGTCGATTTCTTTATCCCCCTACTAAAAATGGACTATTCCATCTTGACAACTTCCGGGTCATAGTTGAACTCAGGGGCTAATTCTGTAGCTGGCTGCGCTCGGTGTCTTCATAAATCCGTAAATAACCCGCTGTTTCAAGCCAAATTAACGTGGCCGGATGATTTTATTGTGTGTTTTGTGATGACCATTCGACGGTGAGTCGTTATTTTTATGTATTTTAGTTACTTTTCATTAAATCTGTTGACTACCTATAGACGCTAACTGTGTCTGCCTGTTACACCGGTAGTGCTGGGTTACTAATGAAATCCGTAAATAACACCGCTGTTTCAAGCCAAATTAACGTGGCCGGAGGAGTTTATTGTGTGTTTTGTGTCGACCATTCGACGGCGAGTTGTTAGTTTCATGTATTTTGGGTTACTTTTCATTAAATCTGTTGACTACCTATTGACGCTGTGTCTGCCTGTTACACCGGTAGTGCTGGGTTACTAATGAAATCCATAAATAACACCGCTGTTTCAAGCCAAATTAACGTGGCCGGAGGAGTTTATTGTGTGTTTTGTGTCGACCATTCGACGGCGAGTTGTTAGTTTCATGTATTTTGGGTTACTTTTATGTATAAATGCGGTGGCGACACACCCGTGTATTTGAGATTTAAACGTGGTTTTAGGGATTAAAAGATCATTCTATTTTTTGTTAATTTCGTGGCCCAATAGAATATATGTACGTAAAGTATTAAATAAATCCTTTGATTTTTGTAATTTCATCCTTTTAGGATCATTTTTGTTACTTTACAGTTGGCAGTGTAGTGCAAATATTGATAACGCTGCCGGCTATATATAAATATATATAAATATATAAATATATATATATATATATATATACATACACACATATATATACATATATATATACATACACACATATATATACATATATATACATACATACATATATATATATATACATACATACATATACATACATATACATACATATACATACACACATATACATACACACACATACATATACATATACATACACACATATACATACATATATATACATATACATATATATATATATATATATATATATATATATATATACAGGTAGTCCCCGATTTACGAGCGAGATCCGTCACAACGAGGCGCTCGTAAACCGGAAATCTCGTAATTTGGAACGGCCGCCATTTCGCTCGTAAATCCGGAAATCCGCTCGTAAATTGGAACGGTTTTCGCTAGCGCACCTAAAAACACTCTATTTTCATCTAAAAACTACTTTTGAGTGCATAAAAATGATCGGAAACGTGTGTTTATATGCTTAACTTGCTAACTGAAGTGAAAAAACACATGAAAACTCAGTATTTTTTTCGTTTTTTCCAAAAATGTGCAGCTCGTAAGTCTGGAACCTCGCAGATCAGAGCGCTCGTAAATCGGGGACTACCTGTATATATATATATATATATATGTCGGGTCATAGTCATTTTCTCCCTATGTCTGGTGGAGCCAAACACTTCCTCATCGTTTTGTAAGTAGTTGCTGCCCTGTCAGCCTTTTGTTTACATTATTAAAGTGTTTATTATTTTTACATCCTCCGTCTCCGAGTCCTGTCCTGCCTGCACTCTGGGTTTGCTTGCTCACCGGAACCAAAATATATATTTTTTAAAATATTAACACAATACTACTCTGTGTTTTATTACTCTTCTAAGAATCAGCTCATTCTTCATATATTAGTGTTGTTTCTGACGATCTTTCACTTTCTCTCATCAACACTTCACAGAGCTGGACTGCCTGAGTGAATTATTAAGACTTCTGCTAGAGGCTCTTAATACTTAAGACACTGGACGTGTAGCTCTCATATTATTAACTTTCATCTATCAAGGTCTATTAGTTTTATCAACAGTATACTTCATGAAGGTTGATGAGCAGAGGCTTTAAACGTCTTCGAGTTTTCAGCCTTTTACTTCTTACTCTGGCTGGGATAGTACAGGAATGTCGATCTCTATGGCCGACATCCGTGAGCGGGAGGAGTAGCGGCGACCCGTGTAGCTGGATGCATACTGAGAGGAGGGGGCGTAACTCTGAGAGGGGGCGTAACTCTGAGAGGGGGCGTAACTCTGAGAGCTAATTTTTACCACATAAAAATGAGCAGTGCTGCTAGCATCAGTCCTCCAGAGCAGCCTATGGACACATACACAGCAAAGCCATCAGAGAAAATCTTGTCATATCTGATGTTCATCTCCTTGGTGCGGAACAGAAACCATACTGAGGGTGCGATGGCAACTGCTCCTCCCAGGAACAGGAACGTCCCAGCCACCAGGTGACAGCCTGCACTGTTCACCAGGCACTTGGTAGTTTTAAGGTCCGGTTCAGGCTTGTCTGAGCAGCAGCAGGTTTTACACATCCCAGCCATGCAAAGCAGCAAGGCGAAAGAGCCGAACATGAGGCCCGCTGGAAGGCAGAACTGCAGGAGACGCAGATCTAGCTGGTCCACCTTAGAGTACCACTCTGAATCATAGTAGTAACATCCTGAATATCCATCCTGTT
>JBBPBX010025619.1:23347-35420 GCA_038048925.1 Garcialebias charrua
ATATATATATATATATATATATATATTTATATTAAAAAAATGCTTTTTTTGTGATCCTACTTACAAATTTTCGACTTACGAATGACCCGTAGGTACGGAACTCGCTCCTAAGTCGGGGACTACCTGTAATTTTTTTTAACAAAAAATTTAAAGCTACGTAAAAAGTGCATCTATAAGGATTTAAGGCAAATGCATAAATGCTGAGCTAGCAAATCCATTTTAAGTACCGGTAAATGAAGAGTATTTCCTCCATAAAGAATTTTTTTTATTGCATTTCTATTTAAACTTATGAAATGTTACCATTAACCATAAAAAAATATTAACGGGCCCAAAGCTCTGAGGATTGTGTTGTCGAGTCTTACCACTAAAGCAATTCCATCGGGTTCAGCCATCAGATCCATCAGCGTTTTCTCAGTGTCGTTGCACATTTTCTGAATCATATTGGCATCTGAAAAATTAAATGGTTACATTATTTAATTACTAGCAACATTTGTGCTTTGAACAACCAGGAAACTGAAAAATCCTGTTCTGCAGTGGAAGGAACCAGAGCTCCATTGTGTCTTACACTCAGAGAAGATGAAGTTGAGGGTCAACAGGTACTTGGGAGCGCCGAGTGTCGTCATGTGACGGCCTAGAAAAGGATCCTTCGATTTCTCCAAAACTTCCACCGCTTTTACTAAAATATCCGGACAAGACTGCTGTGGGAAAGATTCACAGTAGAGTTTACACTTGACCAACGACAAATTTAATCCTCCGTTAAGTGTTCATTTAAATGTTTTTCTTTTCTCATTGATTATTTTAGCATAAAATTTGTAACGCAGCGAGAGTTCTGATCTGTTCTGTGTACCGTATTTTTCGGATTATAGGTCGCAGCTTTTTATGGTTTTTTCAAGGCCTGCGACCTATAATCCGATGCGACCTATTTATGGATTTTTTTCCATATTTTTAGACCAATTTTTGACTCAGATATCAGCCTTTTTCACTTTGCCAGAAAAATTGTGCAGTACCACTTTTGGCCACTAGGGACGCTGTGGCGCTGTGCATTACCACTTCCAGAGGAGTACACCGACCCAAGAAGAAGAAGAAGACCGTTTCCAGCTGCATGTATCCCAAAATAAGCTCCTGTGCTCGGACTTACTGTGTGCCTGCTGGCCTGGATGTAGCTGTTAGCTGTGTTTCTTAGCTGGTTTATTTTGCAAGATAAGTCAAGAACCACTCAGCGGATTTTTCTGAAACTTACAGAATGGAATCACAGTGTGGACGTTTACAAGTGAGTACCGGTAGCTTTATTAGATGTTTGAGAAAAAAAAAAACGATCTTTTAGCTTAGCTTTTTGTTAGCTCGTGGCTGTCGTTCTGTTTACCGGTATGTTAGAAATAGCTTAAAAACCACTCGGTGTATATTTTTGTGCTTACAGAGTTTAAATTACAAGACATGAATGTACGTAACGATGGTCTATAGCAAACATTTGACATAAAATTCGATTTTATATTAGTGTCAGAGGCGGACTCGTCTCGTGTTGGCATTAGTTTTTTATCGGTGTTACTTCTGTTAATAGCTTCAAAACCACTCGGTGTATATTTATTTCTGCTTACAGAGTAATTATAAGGGTCCAATGTACTTAACTATGTCCTGGAGAAAACATTTGAGATGAGATTCGATTTTTTATTCGTGTTTTCAGAGACGGACTCGTCTCGTGTTTAGCTTCTGGCAGACATTAGCAGCAGAGCTAAACACTCGTGTATATTTATTTCTGCTTACAGAGTAATTATAAGGGTCCAATGTACTTAACTATGTCCTGGAGAAAACATTTGAGATGAGATTCGATTTTTTATTCGTGTTTTCAGAGACGGACTCGTCTCGTGTTTAGCTTCTGTTAGCTTCTGGCAGACATTAGCAGCAGAGCTAAACACTCGTGTATATTTATTTCTGCTTACAGAGTAATTATAAGGGTCCAATGTACTTAACTATGTCCTGGAGAAAACATTTGAGATGAGATTCGATTTTTTATTCGTGTTTTCAGAGACGGACTCGTCTCGTGTTTAGCTTCTGTTAGCTTCTGGCAGACATTAGCAGCAGAGCTAAACACTCGGTCCATATTGTCGGGTTGTCTCAGCGGTCACGCGGCGCGTCAGCGGTGGATGACGCGTTACGTCGGCGGTGACGTAGGTGCGACCTATATTCCGGTGCGACCAATTTATGGATTTTTCCAATTTTTTGGCAATAATTGGACACTGCGACCTATATTCCGGTGCGACCAATAATCCGGAAAATACGGTAATTGAATAACACATTAAAGAAGTCGTACAAATGCAGCAGTTTCTTTGAGACGACAGACGTTTTGTCGAACAGATCGGTTTTCTTTCATTTCTTCCAAGACTTACCATATTTGTCTCGTTATAGTAGCAAAGCAATTTGGGAACGTCCTCCTCCAGCTGAAACAGAACAAGACTACAGTAAAATCATTGTTCTAAAAAAGTAAAATATTAAAACAGCAAATGTTGAGCCTGTATTTCTGATTTATTGTATTGTTTCATGAATGTTTACTCATAGGGCAGGGCGATATGGACCAAAACTCATATATCTATATTTTTAAGATGAATAGCGATATACAATACAGTATATATCTCAACGTTTTTTTTCTTTCCATAACATAATACAAAAATGTATTTATGAGTCAAAGCTTACTCCCATTTGTCACACAGGCACCTTTATTAACAAACAGCTGCAACTGTACTAAAAAAATTCTCAAAAAAATTCTCTTCTCTTTTTCTTTCAGAATTTCATGGTTCCTATGCTCATGAATGCACCGTGGCTGCCCCGATGCTACTGAACGCAGCACTGCTCTGTGTAAAGTGCTGCAGGCTGTGTGTTAGAGATTTTTCTCTCCTGACACAGATGGAGCCTTGCTGTTTGAACAGCTGTTTACATTAATACCAGAAGAAACAAGAAGAAAGTATTTGTGTGCAAATACCAGAACAAACACCAAATAAATCACCTTAACTAAAGCCCCCAGTATACTCCCACGTACGTACGTTCACGCGTACGTACACGCGTACTATACACAGAGGGTTCAGACATCATACTCGAGTATTCACCCTGAGCAGCTGCAGCGCAGCTCCACAGACAAGGAGCGTTTACCTACGGGACAAATTGAGGTCGCCGATTGGTCATTTGCCGACACGCCTACTGAATTTATTGACAGGTCGGGAGAAAAAAAGGTGAGAGCTGGCAGCCACAGCCGCAGCGGTGTTCTGTGTTTATATGTGGTTACAGGGTATATGCAGAAATTCCAGAGTTGAATTTAATACCTTTTAATACCTTTTTAATACCATCAAAATATTTTTTAATACCATCACGGCACCGAGCTGTAACCGTAGCGGCAACCTGTTGTACTTCAGTTTAGAGCAACTAATTGTAAAGTGATAGATTACTGTCATTTTCTTCCTAAACTTTGGTAGTAAATGTAGTTTTATAACAATTACTGGATACATCAATTTGCTTCTTGCCTCAATAAAAGCACTGACCTACTTGTTATTTAAATCTAACCCAAGAGAAAAAGTTTAATTATTCCCACACATAACATATCTCTAATGGCAAACAAAAGCTGTAAACTTGAAAACAGAACAGTTTAGTTAAAATAATTCAACACTGAACACATGCATAATTCAAAAAGAGAGGTAGAAAAATAATAACTACTGTATTTTTTATCCTGTAAGTTGCAGTTTTTTGCATAATTTACATGCCTTGCAACTTATAGGACGAAGTGACATTAGGGCTGGACGATATGGCCGAAATTTTTATCACGATATAGTTCTTAATTTCGGTCGATATCGATATAATTCGATATCGATATAAACAATATAAAAGCCTAAAAAAAACTATAAACTATACAAATAAATTGATGTTCACCTTGTATTTGTATTTAGCCTCCAAAAAGATGGAAATCACCATCAAATAAACATAAAATTCTCAACCCAATAATTCTGTCGGGTCATGGACAGTTTTTTTATAGAAACGTTTCACCCTCCATCCTCCATCCAGTTTCCAGATGACCCAACTGAGAATTATTGGATTTGGTACCTGGATTATTGAGCATGAACTTTCTTGGCATAAAATTCTCAACTGTGTCAATATTAATAGTTTTAACTTTAAACAAGAACTTTAAAATTTACAGCATTGAAATTCATAGTTAATTAAATAAAACTTTTGGGTGTCGTTATTGATGAGAAGCTGACATGGAAATCTCATGGAAATTACTTAAGAATAAAAATAACAAAATCAATTACATTATTGTATAAAGTAAAATAGTTTTTGAATGACAAAGTTTTGAATATATTGTATAATGTAATGATTGTTCCATATTTAATCTGTTGTATTGAAGTTTGGGGAAAAGCATGCAAAACTTTTACAAATCCTATTTTTATTTTACTAAAAAGAGCTGTAAGAATTATTATTAGGAAGTGCTATGGTCACCCAACAAATATATTATTTCATCAATTGAAATTATTAAAATGTTATGATTTGGTTGAACATAGTATTTTACAAGTCATGTATAAAACTAAAAAAAATATTACCCCCAAATATTCAATTACATTTTGTTTAAAAAGTTATTAAACCCTGAAGGGAATGTAAATGTTTGTAAAATCTTCATTTAGAACTAGTGTGAAGGAGCTGAGTTGTAAATCAGGAAACAGGATTGTGTTGACTTGATATCATCATAAACATTTATAAAACTATTTATATGTTTTAAAAGATGATTAAATCAAAGTTGTTGGGAAGGTGTGGTGCAGGTGAAGTGAAGGTTGTTGTTTGTTTGTAGTTATTTTGTATTTTTTAAACAAGGGGCAGATATTATAACACTATTTTCGTCTTTCTGCACCTTTTCATTCAGTGTTTTTCTTTCTTTTTATTCTGATGAATCTGTTTTATTTTCAATAAAAAAAAACATGTCGCGCTGGGGCTGTTTGTTTACGTCGTAGTTTCAGGGAAACGTTGGCTCAAACTTTATTCTTCATCTTCTGACTCTCATCATATTCTATCGAGTGGAAACTCTTCAGATTAAACAAGTAGATGTTTCCACCGCTAGTTAGAACGACTCCGTCACGTTTTGAAAAATAAAGAAACCGAGTAGGACTCGCTGCAGAAGAAGCCTGCAGTTTAACAAAACCGAACTACGTCCACACCGACGAATTAGTCTTTCCTCTCATCAGTGATGTCGTCTGCTTTCTCTTCGCTTGTGAAACTTTGTTCAGTCACATTCTGACGGTCATGAGCACTCGTTTGACTCGTTTTGAAGCGAAAACAACACGCTTTGGAGACTAGCTTAGCTTTTAGCCTGCTACCGCTAACGCCTGTTGCTGGAGTGAGCAGGGTTGCCAGATCTCCAGACCGAAAGAAGCGATCAGCTCCTTCAAAACAAGCACAAACAAGCGACTCGCTCTTTCAAAAAAAGCCCCAAAAAAGCACCCCATCCCATTGTGTAAAAAAAGGCAGTTTTAAACAGTATAAACATATTTATTATGGCATTACATATAACAAGCAAAATTATACATTAAAGAACGTATTCAGTCTAAAAAATAAAAATACATTTTGCATTTTTCTCCCATCTGTGGTCGTGGTCAGATCCAGTCTTGAAGAGCACGCTCTTTCTCCCAATCTTTATTATATTTTTTTCCATATTTACCCCACTTAGAGCTCATATTAGCGTTGTCTTGTCTAGACATTTCACTAAATTCTTTAGTTTGTAGCAGGTCGCTTTTGTAAATGAGCCCTCGAGGCTCAATGAGATTTACCTGACTAAATAAAGGTTGAATGAATGAATGAATAGACAAAGAATAAATAACAATGTTGCATTCGCGTGTAGTCGGATGTCCCGTGAAGAAACACGGTTTTTAATTTTAAACTCACTTTGAAAGTAATTTTCATTAATTTATCATTTTGTTTGCTAAAAACTAACATAGTTGAATGATACAAGATATATATGTTGTGTCACTATATGCTGCTCATGCTGACTCATCATTAATTGCTCGCGCTTATATAGTTTTACCGGCTCTGACTGTCGCTTGCGCCAACTGCACCTGAACGTAACATCCGCCTTGACGTAACATACGTGGAAGGGGGACGTGACAAAAACACTCGCATTACTGCTCGACTGAAAAACAAGCACAAATAAGCGAATCAATGTCCGCGAGAAGCCCAAAAAAACGCCACAAGCGGCTGATCAAATTTGAAAGCGACTCCAGGGAAAAACAAGCCCAATGCCGCTTGAAATAAGCGGACTTGGCAACTATGGGAGTGAGCGCTGCGTAACAACGACGTCACCACGCACGTTTTGTGTCACAGCTTTTTCTGTCCGGGCGCGTTGTTGAAGCAGCCGCTTCAACCCGAACAGAAAGAGAAAAACGTCAGTGAAAAGTTGTAAAATCCTATCGAAATATCGAAAATATGCTTAAACTTCATATCATCGTTATTGAATAAAAGTATATCGCGATATTTATCGTTATTGAATTATCGTCCAGCACTAAGTGACATATTTATAGATTTTTTTCCCCATATTTATAAACCATAACACTGAAATATGACCGTTTCATTCATTCTGACTGAAAAAAAACAAAAAACTTCATGATATCTATTGTAGTAATAATTGTATGGCATGCTGTTGGATCATGTAATAGGAAAACGTGCCTATAATGACAAATTTAAAAAAGTTCAAGACAAAAACAACTGGACTTTATTTATTATACTATTTATTATACTATTATATTATACTTTATTGTTTTTTTATTGCACTTTTTAGAATTCACCATGTCCTGGATGACTGAGAATCTTCACTAGCTATTAATGACTCAATCGGCCTGCCATACTCTCCCCACCTCTCTGCTTGAACCTTCAATCCAGCAGCACCACGGTGGCGAAATGCAGCTAATTTGACCATTAAAGTGCATTTATTAAGAAAATGACAGACAGAAAAACACCTCTGCTATAATTTCGAGCTAACAAATAATTGTTTAGGTAATTTTCTTGTTAAATGTCGGCGAAACGAGCCGCGCTCCTTTTTCCTGTTTGTCACCGCTGAGCGATCACGGAGCACACAGGCACTGAGGCAGCGACACTTTAAAAAAAAAATAAAGCCGATTTAACCATTAAAGTACATTTATTAAGAAAACGTTAGACTGAGACACCCCTTTTGCTATAATTTCGAGCTAACAAACAATACATAGTTCCCAGACACGCCCCAGTATTGCGCAATAGCCGCGGCCGCACCATATGTGTAGGCAGAAGAAAGGCAAGATGGCGACAGCAGACACGAACAACCAGAGCAAATTATACGGACCAAAACACGAGCCACCCCACAGCTTCACCAAGGAACAAGAGAAAATGGCAGTGGTCGGAGTTAAAAAATAAATCATGGCAGACGAATCGGACAACTAGTCACAAAGTAGTTACTCTGATATCATTAATTATTTAATTACTACAAGGAGCGCACACCGGCATCACAGCTAGAGCTTCACAGCTTTAAATCCACAAAAGATGTGTAAACTGTCTCAATCATATCTAACCAGCTAAATAAAGGTTTAACTAAAATAACACACAGCCAGCACAAGCAGTCCAAGCTGTGAACACGACCAGAACCAGCACTTTTGAGTGTTACCGTGTTGGAGGTTAGCATGTTAGCACTGGAGCGGAGGGTCCCTCCAGCTCAGACACGAACAACCAGAGCAAATTATACGGACCAAAACACGAGCTACAGCTTCACCAAGGAACAAGAGAAAATGTCAGTGGTCGGAGTTAAGAAAGAAATCATGGCAGACGAATCGGACAACTAGTCACAAGTTACTCTGATATCATTAATTATTTAATTACTACAAGGAGCGCACAGCACAGAGCTTCACAGCTTTAAATCCAAAAAAGATGTGTAAACTGTCTCAATCATATCTAACCAGCTAAATAAAGGTTTAACTAAAATAACACACAGCCAACAAAAGTCCAGGCTGAACACGGACCAGGACTATCACTTTTGAGTCTTACCGTGTTGGAAGTTAGCATGTTGTTAGCATCTGGAGCGAGGCTCGCCGGAGCTCAGGTCGGACGCGTACATCCGCTGAGGCGGCCGCGGAGGCACGTCCACGTCCCATGGGACCGACGCGTCGCCCGCACGACTTGGCTCCAGTCCTCCTTTCCCCACTGGGGTGGTCTCCATGCCGGTCCGGAGGACCGGCTTGGACCGTGAGGCCAGCCATTGTTGCGTTAGCGAGATGCTAAGCTAACCACAGCATGCAAGACGGTGTCGCTAAATAATGAAAAAAAAACCAGCTCTAACACACAGACAGTTGTACTCTAACATTGTTTCATAAAATGATTTATGTAGAATATTTTGTTTACCGGCCAAAGGCAGATGTCTTCAGAGCAGATCCGAGCAGAGTTGGGGCTGCAGCTGTCAGCTCCTCCGATGAGATAAATCCTTCATGTTTACTTTTTTTTTTGATTGAGTGAAACCTGCGCGTTGCCCAAACGTCTACCCGACTGGAACAACCACTGACACAACACGAAGTAACCATTGTAATTAATTAGAAATTAACAAAAAAAACAACGTGAAAAATGGACATCCATTTCAATGCGCTCAAACTGCAGCTAAACCTACAAGTGGGAGGGTCAAACAGGACAACCCACAGATGTGACGTCACATGGGAACTATGTAAAATGTCGGAGGATAAAGCCGTGATCCTTTCCTGTTTCTTTTTACAGACATGATACCAGCTGTAGCAGGGTATATGCAGGAATAATGAAGTTAATTTCAATACCTTTTCAAGACTTTTTAAAGACCTTCCAAAATAAATTCAAGACCTTATCGTCACTTTGTTTTATTAAGCAACAAATCTTTGATTTACAAAACTGCTGTTGTTTTCAATTAAATCCGTGAATCTCAAACCTACAACAGAACTGAGATACAGTGGAAAGAAAAAAGTTCAAAAGAAGAAACTGAACCACGACTAGGTTTAAGAAAATATAGCTTAGGTTACAACAAGACTCGTAGCTATTTTAAAGTAACTTGGTTGAACAATGGCGACTAAGAAATAAACACGGTTATTCTCGGCGACAGGCCTCAGCCATTCTTGAAAATCAGGCATCTCCAACCAGGAGTCCGAAAACTTGCATTTACCCATTGTTCTCACGGTCTCGCAGCAACTTATTCGAACACACAGACTCAACTTGGAGATAAAGCAGCCGTGCATGCGCACAAGATAGGCCTAGCCGTAAAGGCTGTTGTAACCTGACACTCTAAATTTGTGCGAAGCAGTTTCCGAATCCTCCACGGTGAGGATTCGAATATTAGTCATACATACTTTTATGTTGTCAAATTATTTAAAGTTAGAATAACAGCAAAAAATAATAATACCACATCAAATCGCTTTCAAGACTTTTTAATACTTTTCAAGACCCTTAATTTTCCCAAAATTGATTTATCAACTTTTAATAACTTTCAAGACCCTGCATATACTCTGTGTAGGTGCGCGCGCACACTGACTGACGATATGACGTCTTTGTTTTAGCTAAGGTCCTACTTGGAACATAAAATTAGAAAAGATAAATAAATTCACAGACCTTTTTTTAGACGACAGAACAAGAAAAATATAGTTATGTAGGTTTTTAAAAAATTAATACCTCGTCAGATGACGTTTATTACTTTTTAATACTTTTTAATGGCCTTAATTTGTGTTAATTTCATTTACTACCTTTTACTACCTTTTACAACCCCGCGGATAACCTGGGTTAATAAAAATTCTAAAATTTATTTTAAAAACGGGGAGCGCTGGTCCTGCAGCCCACACATCAGACAAGCACACCAGGAAATCTCCAGAACCTCCCGCAGCCACGCTGGACCCGAGTTAATTTGCTCGTGACAAATTTGTTCATTTCTCATCATTTCAGTCATGGAGTCAATGGAGGAGGAAGAGATCACTTGCCTTTTGGCAAAAAACAAAACAAAAGGTCAGATCAAGGATGAAGAAGAGGAATTTAATACATGGGTGTCGCATACAAAACAGTCCGGCGCTGGGCAGTTTATTGTGCGACACCGCGTTTGCATACGCTGTCGTAAAAATTGAGCGGTGCGCGTACATGCCCTGCGAGGGTACGCTTGTACCTCCGAGTACGTACATGCGTACCTCTGCGTATGGACGTACGCAGAGCTATACTGGGGGCTTTAAGAAGCTCAAAATTAACTTTTAAATTCTCAGTACTGAGCAGGACAGCCAAAATAAAAATCACAGTAACTTATTACTCTTTAACTTATATAAAAATACACTGAAAAATACTATCTAATCTAATAAAGAATCAGTGATGATGCATTTTCACAGGGAAAAAAAATCTGTGGAGATTAAAACTTGATGCTCAAACTTACCGTTACTTTCTCCACGTCATACAATAAGGATTCCACAGCCTGTATCTTGATTATGTTGAACAGAGTCAGCTCGTCCCTGAGAGGAGATCAGAAATGTTTAAACAATCTAAACTTCTCAACAGTCAGAAAGTGTTTTAAAGCAACATAAAATGGGACGAATGTCAAAGGAGCTTGTTTTTAGAGAAGATTAAAAAGAAATGTGGTAATCTGGTCTCTGTCCATGATCCCCATAAACATGTAAAGTCATCGGTGCTAAACAAAGATCTGAACGTCAAGATCTACAGTCTGAATACAATTCAATCTGCAGAGGACATCCTTGCCGTCCACAGACTTTGATCATGAAGAGAACGGACAACACCAGGACATACAACCAGGCAGCTTTTCTTTAATGCATTTGACCACAGGTGAGGTACTCACCCCCAATTCTTGTACAGGAACAGTGTTTTTATTCAAACTGGCTGCACATGTACACCGGAGAATTTATTTAATATTCTTTATTTAACCAGGCAAATCCCTTTGAGATCACAGATTTATTTTGCAAAGGAGGCTTGGGCCTGTTGGTCAAAAACTAAAAATTTCCCCTCAACCAATTTTCTCCCATTAGGTTTAGTTGACTGGAATCTAAATGGTAAATGGAGCTTACTTATACAGCGCTTTCCAGCCCCCATTGAGGGGCCCCAAAGTGCTTCACAGTACCAACCATCCACCCATTCACACACATTCATACACCGGTAGCGATAGACTGCCATGCAAGGCGCTGCCTGTCCTACCGGGAGCAACTCGGGGTTAAGTGTCTTGCCCAGGGACACAACGAGGTATGCCGTGACCGGGGATCGAATCCGAGAACTTCTGGTCCTGAGCCGGCTGCCCTGCCTGAGTCTACACCATCTCGGCCCCTAAACTACAGATACAATTGTTGTTCTTTATTGGAACAATTACAAAATGAAAGCAGACTTTTTTTAAATAGTCAATACATTCAGTGGAATACTCTGCTAAATAGAGAAGTGGAAATTATTAAGAGCGCCCCGCCAACCAAATCACCCATTTCCCCACTTCCGAACAGGGAGTGGAGATGCTAGCAACTCAGCTCAGACGCCAAACCACAACAGTGCACAATACAAACGAAGCGCGCCACTACGTTTTATAGAGCAGGGGTGCCCAAACTTTTTCAGCATGTGAGCTACTTTTAAAATGGCCAAATCAAAGTGATCTACCTAATATAAGTCCCTATTTACACAAGAACCACCTCTGGAAACATCATGTGTTTTTTCCAATGTTTATATGGGGGTAATAAACAACAAGAAGGGGGCAAGACATTTTAAATTTGTCTGGTAACCCTCACCGTGCACGCAGCGTCTGCATAGTTACGTCTGTAAGATATACGAGTCAGTATTAAACTGACACACTTTACCTTAATTACTTATTCAGATTGAATAGTATTTTACGGATTCTTTTCTTTTTCAGGTTTACCCAATATTTCTGTGATCATTTATGATGGAGGGTGAAACATAAACCCATAACGTGACAATGGAAACGTTGATTTTAGTCGGTATGCCAGAGACACTACCTTTTATTTAAAATAAATCAACTAAAATTAACTCCAATGTTCACTTGATTGATTTCAATTTCTTACAAATTAAACTCATCAGCAAATTTAATTGTAACAAC